>CM034152.1:715619005-715663656 GCA_019776745.2 Taxus chinensis
GGATGTATGAAGACACGTAATGTTTATAGCCTGTAATGTAGTGTGCAATATGTAGTTGATGTAGGATGATGTGATGATATGTGGTGCATAATGTGTAGTAATTATTGTGTAGTGTGTGAGGTTCATGGGTAGTGTTCCCTCAATAGTCAAGTGTGAACCGAAGCATAAGAGTGCATCATAGGGTAATGACGATGGTGATGCATAGATTATGATGCATGTAATGCAGGTGACTGATGAGAATGCAAAGATGTGAATATAATATTTTTTTATGCTAGGATGGGGGGATGTGTGAATGATATGTCCCCTTAAGTGCATTAGTGAGTATAATCAGGTTCACCAAAATGATTAACTAAAATAAGAAATTTTGGCTTCAATTCTAATGTAATATGATGTAATACAAAGCAGTAAACAACAGTTAAATGGATGAAGGAAATGACTCAATCAACTAAGTAAATATAAATTTAAAACCCTAATGTGTAAGAGGGGTTAGTAAATCCTTAGCTGATTTGATGAAGGTGTGGGACTATGTCACAGTGCTAACCTGGTGAACGTGAAGAGGAAACAATCACACATATGCCTGAGAAAGAACAAAGCTTAGCTCTGTGATTGAACTGGGAGGCCTAAAAAGGGACAGGGGCACCTGTGGGAGCCCTGGTCTATGGAAATGACATGAAACCCTCCTCTGGGGTGTTGTTAAGTGACTACTTGTGTTCAATTCTTATCGCACCAACTTCCCTGAAACCAAAAGTATGTCGTTGTAAATGAGAGATGAAGAAGAAACCTACAAAACCCCAAGACAAGCTTCAAACTCTTGAAAAAATAAAGATGCATATAAAGGGGTTGGAATGTCCTCAAAATACATAATGGTGGACTTACTAACTGAGCGTTGCACTATATCTTAGACCCAATGTATTTCTAGGTGTGTGTGTGTGTGCTAATTGTGCCTCAGGTTTCTCTTGTGCTAATTGTGCCTCAGGATGGGGGGATGTGTGAATGATATGTCCCCTTAAGTGCATTAGTGAGTATAATCAGGTTCACCAAAATGATTAACTAAAATAAGAAATTTTGGCTTCAATTCTAGTGTAATCTGATGTAATACAAAGCAGTAAACAACAGTTAAATGAATGAAGGAAATGACTCAATCAACTAAGTAAATATAAATTTAAAACCCTAATGTGTAAGAGGGGTTAGTAAATCCTTAGCTGATTTTATGAAGGTGTGGGACTATGTCATAGTGCTAACCTGGTGAACGTGAAGAGGAAACAATCACACATATGCCTGAGAAAGAACAAATCTTAGTTCTGTGGCTGAACTGGGAGGCTTGGAAAGGGACAAGGGCACTTGTGGGAGCCCTGGTCTATGGAAATGACATGAAACCCTCCTTTGGGGTGTTGTTAAGTGACTACTTGTGTTCACTTCTTATTGCACCAACTTCCCTGAAACCAAAAGTATGTCATTGTAAATGAGAGATGAAGAAGAAACCTACAAAACCCCAAGACAAGCTTTAAACTCTTGAAAAAATAAAGATGCATATAAAGGGGTTGGAATGTCCTCAAAATACACAATGGTGGACTTACTAACTGAGCATTACACTATATCTTAGACCCAATGTATTTCTAGGTGTGTGTGTGTGTGTGCTAATTGTGCCTCAGGTTGCTCTTGTGTCAGTCACACTTTGTGAAAGTAGCGAGCTATAACTAGATGTATAATGTAATAAATGTGTACATGGAAACAATAGACTCCCCTCTGACGAAGTGTGATGTAGATGAACCAACCTCGTGTGCCTTGTGATGGAGCTAGATGGATGCAAATGTAGCTTTAGATTCCTTTAATGGATGTTATCTAAATGTGTGATATTAAGTGTTTAGTGTTTGGTCCCTCAATATGGTGACATAAATTTATATTTATATGGTTCTCTTGTTCTAATTTTGTAATTAACCCCGAAAATGCCGACCACTAAAAAGATAGAAATTTTAAACAACTAGAAAGTGCCCAAAAGATGCAAGTAAAGTTTAAAGAGGATCAGGGTGCCTTGAATGGGACTAAGGAACCTTGGGGCCCCAGTCCTATGATAGGCACCCTAGTTAGAAGTAGAAAAACACATAATGAAAAAATAGCATGGGTTAGTGCATGTGTAAGATAGTAAAATGTGACTGCAAGTAATGCAAAAATGGCCAAATACATGTGTTAATTATTACTCTTTTCACTCAAGAACCATATGTATAGTAGTATGATACCGGGACTAAATATTGACTCAAAGTGTGTGATTTAGTGACTACAAGAAGTAATGTTATAGGAATCAAGTGAGGAGTGGTGGAAGTCTGATGGCCCCCCGAGCGTGTATATCAAGAGTTGCAGGAAAATAGGTGTGATCATTATGAGCAAGAATAAATAAAGTATATTTTAATGTATAGTATGTGTATCCTAAATAGAAGGATCTATAAGTAAGCATGAGGAGAAAAACATATATGGAGTGGTATAGGAACAAAAAGGGAAGCCACAAGCATAAATATAGGTAGTGAGGTGTGATCATAGTGTAGATTGATTAAGAAAAATTTATTACAAATGAATAAAATATGCCTAAATCTAACTGTAATGTAGAAGTAAATGAATACACAATTAAGTATAGAATAAACCCAAGCAAATTAAACTAGAAAGTATGAAACCCTAGTTACAAAGAAGGGATAGAATGACTTAGATAATTCACAACCAAATCTAGATTATGCTGAAGTGATGACCTGGTGAACAGAGAGGGAGAAGTGTCACACAGAGCCTCAGAAAAATGTGTGACCGGAAGATCTTCCTGGACTGGGGTACCTGGAATAGGGTAGGGGTGCCTGCGGACATCCTAGGCCTACTCTAGGTACCTCTCACTACTAAAACCCTAAAAAAAACTCCTTTGCAGGGTCATGAGATTTTCATTGTCCTATGCTTCTTATCACTAGTAGGTCACACAATGATCGTCAATGTCACTGATAACCTATAATGAAGGATTGACCTGCAAAACCCTCAAGAGTGCATCGAATCCCAAAAAGAAAATAATCCAAATGACGGTTCAGATTTTCCTCAGTTGTTAAACAAGTGATCTTATGATTGAGCACTATACTACATTTTAGACCCAATGTAGTTCTATGCGTGTGTGCGGAATTATGCCCTAGGTTGATCTTGTGTGTGTAGCACTTTATAGTGAGCAATAGCTAGATGTAAAATATATAAGTAGATGTGTACATAGAATAGAATGAACTTCCCCTCCTATGAAGTGTATGCAGAATAATGTAGTCCCTTTCCCTTGAATGGATGCTAAAATGGATGCTTGAATGCTCTTGAATAGCCTTTGGATGCAACCTTAGGTGGTGATAGCTAATGTTTAGTGTTTGATCCATCATTATGATCACATAATTTTATATGTATTTGATTCATTTTCTTGAATTTTTTAATTAACCCTAAAAAGTTCAACTACTAAAAAGATAAGATGCTCAAACAACTAGAAAAGACCCAAAAGATGTGAACAAAGTATAAAGAGATTAGGGGTGCCCAAAGGGGATGGGGGAACTTGGCGCTGGCATCCTGGCTGGGCGTTGGTATCTAGGATGATAAATACCAAGGCGTGAAAAAATATACTGAGATAGAAAGAGTGTAAGACCAAAAGTGACAACAAAAAGAAAGCAAATATGGCCAAAGACGTGGTTTAATTAGTAATTTTCTTACTTAGGAATCATATGAATAGTAGTATGCTATCAGGACTAGATATATACCCAAAGTGTGTGATTTTGTGTCTACATTTTCTCCCACTTTATGTTGTTGAGTGAATGCTCAATAACATAAAGTAGATAAGAGATTCATACTTGATAACCATGAAGATTGATGGTGAAAGCATGCCAAAAGATAAGGAAAAGCGTGGAGTGATAAAGATGTGAACTAGGGAAACTAGAGAGGAGAAAGTACAAAAAGTGATGATGATGACCCTAGGGCAGGAACGCATGTGTAGATATCAACTTTGTACCTCTAGTTGATGTTGATGTTGATGTGATTGATGTTTTTGATGTGGTTGATGTAGGATGATGTTGATTATTGCTTCCCATAAGGACAGACCTGTAAAAGAGAAGAACAAACAAGTAGTCAAATATGTGTGTATATGAAACTGTGTAAAAAGTATGTAAGAAAGTATGTAAAATGTGAAAAAGGAACATGTGCACCTGATCCATGATGAGAAAAGAGTGTAGAAAGGATCATGAAGATGATGTAGAACAACACGTTTTTCAGGAAATCTCATGTTAATTGCACCGACTATGAGTTTTTTGGGTGAGCTTGTGTCAATAACTAGAAGAAGTGTAGGGATAAAAGTTGGGTGTCATCCTCCAACCTTTAAATGCTTCTTGAAATGTGGAACACCACTGCAAAAGGTCTGTAAAAATCTGATCTGGTTCGACCAATTCCAATCTAATAATGAAGAAGAAAATGTTGTATATTGTATGTATGGTGAGTTCTAAGGATTGTATGCCCTATAAAATCTATTGTGTGAAGTTTTACAGACTGTGTTGCACTGAAAGATACTGTGTAACTGCCCCTTGGTCATAGGCATCTAGGAAGGGTCAAGGGTTGTTGACTGGGTGAAATATTACCTATGTATCAAAGGTGCATATGATAGTTGCATGGAATAAGTGGGCGCGTGGATAGGTGCGAAAGGTTAATAGAATTATGCCCAAAGGATTCATGCCTAGAGGGATAAAATTTAGGACTTAGCCTACTTTTGAGCCATGGGATTAAAATAGACAGTGGACAATTGGAGTGGAGTTCAAGCAATGTGTTGAGAATAGATTAATGCATGAAGACTTCTCAGTGAAGAAAGGGTATTTTGGGAACAAGTGGAAGACCAAGATTCATGCCGTGTTAAAGCTAATAATAAGATCATATTTGGAGTTAACTATAGATAATTTATTATTAGGCGAATTTCACATGCTTTTTTAGTTATTTTTGTATGCATGCATGGCTATTTTGAATATGTGGCTTATTTTGAGAGTGCATTGGCGGTGAAGGGCAAGTCTCCACCCCTATAAATATGTGTATTGATTTGCATGGTTTTGGGATCATGACTGGATTGTATCAGAGTTATGCTACTGGTTTGATTTTTGCGCATGACTCTTATGATATTATGTGTATGTATTCATCTCTGGTTTGTGATGAGTTAATAGAGTGGATCATTGTGGATGGATTTTGATTTTTGATGTGTCTATTCATGGTTATTGTATGGTAAATGTGATCTTGACCTTGTTTGATTCATTATGCACTATGGTTATGGCCTAATTCTTGTTGTGCTTTACCTTTATCTATTTGTTATGATTATGGAATACATGAATATTCATACTAACATCTTGCAAGGCTTCCATAAAAGATGGACTTGGTACCTTTGCATGCTTTGGGTGAGCATTCAATTGTCTGAATGAAGTGTTAGTGTGCCTAGGGTTATGAGTGGGAAAAATAAGACTACATTTTGGTTCCATTGTCAGGACCTCTTTTTAATCTTGTTGCTATGATGTTGCATGATAAAGGTATATCGGTTGACCCTTGCGGCCATTAAAGATTGGGTTATTGATGGAAAGGATCAGTTTTCTCTCAGATATAGTACTAGACCTGATTTAAATGTGAATGTGTGGGTTGAAGAACATCTTTATCATGAGCTTTATGAGACGTTCTTATTTTGTTTCTTTCCAATAGAGTTGTATGAGTGGATGTTAGCATATGCATCAAAGAAAAGTTGGAGTTACAGACCAAGGGTTTGGATGTAGGAAGAGTATTAGGATTTGTTTGATGTGGATAAATCTTGAACACGTGTTGTAGATCATTGGTGGGCTAGTGTGGTGCGCAGTTATACTCTGGAATATGTTGTTTCTATGTATTATTTTCTGGAATTTTTTGATTTTGAGTTTTTGCACGAGCCTAGAGGATCTTACTTGCACATTATTCCTTTAGCTATTAATATCTTGATGGTGGTGTTGAGTTTAGAGAGGTTGTCTATGGCTAACGAAGCCCACCACCACGTGCAGAGGCATGAGTAGGTTTGGTGATAGATGGTGGATCTAGCAGCTCAAAGGTTGAGAGATGAAAGGCATCTTAATTATAATGAAGCGTGGGAGAGGCAATCAGTGAAGTAGCCCAATGTTGAGGAGTCTATGGAGTTGTGGTAGAAGATGTCTCATGAGGGATTTAAAGCTCACGTAGAATACGTGGAGATAGAGCATTTGGTTCTTCCAACCTTAGGCAAGTGTGGTAGAGAATCCCCACCAGCTTCTAATGAGATCACATTAGAGGAAAGATTGAGGACCGCATGCGTGCATCTGATCCCATTTGGAAAACTATCCCTTGCACTTGGTGATTGAGTTCTAGAAGTAATTATTGGTCAGCAAGTGAGTGTAGGTAATCTAGTAGCTACAAGTAGTTATCATTTTCCTTTAAACGCATAAGTACATCAGACAACACATTCATCTATGGTAGCACAAACATCATCTTTTTGGGAGGACCAGTTGGAGGACTATTTTTTGGCGTGTCATTAGGATAGAGTGTGGGTGCGCATAATGTTGGGAATACATCTGGAAGTAGCAAAACTTCAGAGACTATGGGAGTTAAGTTTAGTACCACTATTGGGACTCAAGGAAGTACATCCACTGGTTTGTTTCCTATTGTAGGAGGACTAGGTAGATCTAGAGGATCAGGAGGCTCGAGATCTAGTGGATCCGGTGGTTCTAGAGGTGGAGGTAATATAGGTTTTGGGTTTGGTGGGCATGGTACACACCCCCATCAATCACAAAAAGTTTATTATGAGATGTCTCTTCACCTTCTAGAGTACAGAGGCATTGAGGATACAGCAGGGCATGTGCACATGTGTGAGATACTATGGCTCATGTTAAGGGAATCACAACTCCTGAGCATAAGGCAAGTCATCTTATTACTACTTTGCAAAGGCATGCACATAGTTGGTATAGGAAGTATGATCTAAATCAGACTATTTTGGATTACAACAAGCTATGTGATGCCTTCTTGGTTGAGTTCCATATACCTAAGTTTAAACAGAAAAACATCAACATGCTAAAGAAAATTAAACATGGCATGAATGAGAGCGTGAGAGAGTATGATGCACATTTTAAGACCCTGTTATCAAAGAAGTTTTATGATATTCACCCTAGCCAAAATACATATTGGTTTGTTGGCAAATTGATAACACCATTTAGAAGGTTTCTCTCTCATAAGACTTTTATGGATACGTGTGAGGCTTTAGAAGAAGCTCTGCACGCTGAGGCAATTGGAAGTTTGGATGTTGGAGTTAGCCCATTCTTGGAGCCGCAGATAACATCTATGGTGAAATATTTGGAGAAACATTTGGCCATTTCGGATCATGAGACACACAGTGGATTATGGTGTACAGATTGCAAGGTAGAAGGACATACTAAGGATAGTTTCCCTCATAAATCGGTGTGCACCATGTTGTTGGATTGTGAGATATATCACTTAGATCATGATTTAAGTAGATGCTCGTTGTTGCAGCGTGTGATCCATAAGAATGTGTCTTGTTATTGTAAGATTTTTAAGTCTCACACTCATGATACAGAGAACTGTAGATTGATTGATCAGAGTTCATGAGGCTATTGAGAATGGCGTGCACCAGAACTAGTGTTATGAGTAATTCAAAGGAGCAGGAAGGACAACATCATGAAGGTTGTTCTGATGGAGATGGCAGAGGTAGAGGTTACCAAGGAGGATATAGAGGCTGAGGTCATAGCAGTGGAAGAGATGAATTCCCTTGTGGAACATGTTTTACTTGTGGATCACCTGATCATTACATGCGTGAGTGCCCTCATAAAGTAGTTTTCTCTTGGTGTGGAAAATAACATAAGTTTGAAGAATTTTCTGACTTATATGAGCACATGAGTAAGTAATCAAAAGCAAGACAAGGGTGTGGGAATGATTAAGGTTCAGTGTGCGGTTCAAGATCAATGGATGCCAAAGGTAGCACCTACTTCTGAGTTACCTTTTTTGGTTACTACACGCACTAAGGCTGCGCACACACGTGAACCTCTGAAGTATAAACTAACAATAACAAAGAAAGAAGTGATAAATTCCAAGTACATTGATGTTGAACATCAGAAAGAAGTGTACCTGGAGACCATGTATGTTATCAGGGATCTACAAGGAGAGATTCAGGGTTTGAAGGAACAAATGCGTGATGGAATGAGCAAAAAAGGTTGAACTCCCGCAGAAGGATGTAGATGATTTGAAGGAAGTCTACAGAATGTTGTGCCAGGAGAATATAATCCCCTTGTTAGGAGAATGGTTGAGAGAAAAGATACCACGAGTAGGTAATGAGTGCAAGAGGTAGACCTTTCATGCAAATCTGCCCCCACATAATCATGAGTATGACAAGGATATTACTTTGAATGTAGTTATAGATGGATGGATTTTGAGCAACATACTGATAGATACAGGTTCAAAAGTTAATGTACTCATGTTGGATGCTTGGAATACAATGGGGAAACTACCATTGCAACCTTCTTCAAATGTGTTGTATATGTAGAACAGAACTAGAGATAATCCTATTGGATTATTGAAGGATGTAACTATTACAATTTAGGGAGCCAAGTTTACTGGGGATTTTTAAGTGTTATAGCTTGTCTGAAGTGGATAGTTTCCAAGTTATTACTTGGGTGCCCTTGGTGTTATGCTAATAATGTATATTTGTGCTTCAACAAAGGGTACATTAGCTTTGAGAACAAGGAAGAGTGCATTTTATACCCTTGACAGATGCAAAGGTTGCCTCGTATGTTGAGCCTTTGAGTGACGATGAGGACTTGAATAAGATATATGCACGCTTGATTAGAGACCCTGAGGTAACTGAGCCATCTAAGGAAGGAGTGATTTAATGGGATGATGCTCAGTCAGTTAGTGATACCACAAGTATTTCCTGTGATAATTGGGTGCATGGAACGTATGAAGTAGTTGGCCACGAGATTAAGAACACAGTTACTCACGTGATCAGGCCACGCGTCGTGATGTGTTTGAGTTATAACTAGGTACCTAGGTACACTAGTGAAGGGAACCCTAATGTATTTCTGTGCGTCATAGAAGTGTAGTGGAGGAATGAAGGAGATAGAATAAATATCTGGTATATGCTCCTACATGGGAAAACAACGTATTGGTGGATGCACACACAGAGACAACTTGTTAGAATGGTGAGAAGTGAGAATCACCCTTTCTATTAGGTTCTTAAGAAATAATGTACCTTCTCAAATATGTGAATTCCATGGGAAGTCCCCTGCTTTCGCACCACGTTTGAGAATTGTGAGAGACTCTAGATGGAGGGGTAGGAGGCCTTACCACCATCACTCTGGGTACATAAGTTCTATATGCCACCCTAGGCAGCTGCATGCACACATGGTATGTCCATGATGAATTGATAAGAGAAACAGCTAATTGGCAGGAGATGACCTCAGGTATGATTCATACTTTTGATTAATTTTCTACTAAGCCTCATATCAATGAAGCATTACAGATTATGAAGCACCTTACTTTGGGAGATAGTTGAAGGCTGAGGAATTCTGATAGATATGTTTGGAGAGCTGGATTTAGAGGTACGCCTTGACCTAGAAGAGATTGAGGAAGAAGAAATGGTTGTGCCTGGAAGAAAAGGAAAAGGGTAAACTGGTATGCATGATAAATGATGATGATGATGAGGAAAATAACCTCTGGATGTTAACCACACTGAAGGTATGTCATGAGGTGATAGATATAATAGATGATAAAGTGCACGCGTATCATGAACCTATGAAAACAAAGAAGGTTAACATTGGGATAGATACAAAGCCTAAAGAGGCCATTATTGGTGATTACTAGTCGGAGCAGGAAGTTACTAAGATCATCAAACTCTTGCGTGACTTTCAGGATTTATTTTTGTGAGGCTATCATGAGTTAAAAGGAGTACACCCTTCTTTAGGTGAGATGTGAATCAAACTTAAAGAAGGTGTGCATCTGATTAGGAAGAGGCCTTACAGGATGAATCCTAATCTGTGTGTCAAGGTAAAGGAAGAAATTGATAATATGCTCAAATATGGTATAATTGAGCCCATTGTAGGAGTCAAAATGGGTTAGTCCCATGGTCATCAGTAATGTGATGGGAGGATAAGGATTTGTGTGGACTATAAAGAGTTGAATGTTCATGTGTTATTGATCCTTTTCCCACCCCATTCATAGAGGAGATCTTGGAAGGAGTTGCAGGGCGCGAGATCTACTCTTTTACTGATGGGTTTTTAGGTTATCATCAAGTACACATAGCAAAGGAAGATCAGGAAAAGACAACTTTCACCACTGAATGGGGAAATTTTGCATACATAGTTATGCCCTTTGGACTGAAGAATGCGCCAACGGTGTTCTTGCGCATTGTTGTGCAAGCATTTCAGGACTTCATTCATAATTTTTTTACAGGTATATCTGGATGATTGGACAGTCCATGGTTTGGTTAAGGATCATTGTGACAATTTGAGGCTTATGTTTGAGAGGTGTAAGTACCATTGAGCATCTCTCTGAATATTAAGAAATGCATTCTTTGCAACACCTTTTGGCACTTTACTTGGGCATATTATTTGTAAAGAAGGTTTGTTGGTAGATCCAACCAAGATAGCTGTAATCTTGGGATTGGAAGAACCTAATAATCAAAGTGAAGTGCATGGATTTCTTGGACATACAAGATATTACATTAAATTCATTAAGGGCTATGCAAGGATTTTGCATGCCCTTGGAGGAATTATTGAAGGAAAAAGGAAAGTTCTATTGGGGTGATGTGCAACAACAAGCGTTTGAGAACTTTGAAGGAAAGGTTACTACTATGCACTTATTTTGCTTTCCTTCTTGGGATAAGCCCTTTCATGTTCATGTTGATGCTTCTGGAATGACGATTGGCATTGTTAGCAAAACCAGGTGAAGGAATTGTAGACCACCCTATTTGTTTTGCAAGCAGGAAGTTGACTAGGTGGAAACAAAATTATACAACTACTGAGTGTGAGGCTTTATCTATGATTTATGCGTTGCAAAACATTTAGACAATACTTATTGGCAACACCATTTATTTTCTTTATAGATCATATGACACTTAAGTATTTGGTCAACAAGCATGTTTTGCAAGGGCACATTTGGAGGTGGATACTACTATTTCAGGAATTTGAGTTTACAGTGGTTGTTAAACCTGGGAAAAGTAATTCAAGACCTGACCATTTGTCGAAGAATCAATTGTGGTGAGGACATGCACAGAGCATTGAGGATACAATGTCAGATGCATAGTTATTCAGATTAAACCATGTACCCACAGATTTAGAGGACATTGCAGTATTCTTGTGAACTGGATAGGTGCTTGAGGGGATGAAGACCTTTGGAGAAAAAATAACTTGTAATATGTGTGGCACCCTATCAGTTGATAGGTGGATATTTGTACAAATTGGGTTGTGATGAAGTTTTGCGTCGGTGTGTTCTGGAGTATGAGCATGTAGATATTATGGAAGAAGCTCATGGTGGAATTACAGAGGTCATTATGCTCAAGATGCCACCGTGCACAATATTTTTATGGCTAGATTATGGTGGGAAACTTTTGTATAAGGATATTAAAGCAGATGTCAAGGTGTGTGATCATTATCAATGTCTTGGGAAGCCTAGAACTAATATGAGATGACATTGAGGCCTATTACAAGTGCTAAACCTTTTGAGAAATGGGCTATTGACTTTACTAAGTCCTATTTCCCCACCCACATGTAGGACTGTGCATGTGCTATATTATAACTTGTATAGACTATTTGACAAGGTGGTCAAAAATAAGCCTACAAAGGATTACATGAATCTATTTAGTAATATTATTATGGGAAAACATTATCAGTAGGTATGGATGTCTGTTGAGCTTTAACAAGTGATAGGGTCACTCATTTTTCTTGAATGATACCATCATAATTCTCTTGGATGAGTTTATGGTGGCCCACCATAGAACAATACCCTATCACCCACAAGCCAATGAGTACTGCTGAGGCTTTCAACAAGATTCTGGGACAAACAATGACAAAAATATGTGATGTTTGAAGGAAATACTAGATGATAAAGTATTTGTTGTACTTTGGGCATATAAGACTACATATAAGAGGTTAAATAAGGCCACACCCTTTTAGTTGGTATTTTGCACAGAGTCCCTTTTAACATATTTTATGGTGTATTGCGCACAGAATGGAATGATGAACAAGTTTTGGAAGAGCACCATGTTGAGTTAGATGAGTAGTGCACATCGGTGGAGACAGAAGACAGAAAAAAGTGAGACACAATGCCTAACATGTAGGAATATGAGTGTGAGGTTGAAAGATGGTTCTTCTGTATGATTCAAAGTTTCTGTGCCACCCAGGGAAATTGAAATTTCATTGGAGAGACCATTTTTTGTAATGATGATACTTGATTTAGGCACTTGTCAATTGCAGGTGTTTTATGACAATTTATATCCTGGTTACTTCAATGGGAGTAGGTTGAAGCCCTACTATAAATAAGTCTTCTTGGTGTTTGTAATAAGGAATATTGTCACTTAGATTAGATTTCCCTTTAATTAAATTTGTTAATGTGTTTCCTTTCATCGTTGTTATGTTTTGTCAATTTAGTTTAGTTATTTTGTTGTAATAAGCACGCTTGCTGCACCAAGAGATGATTACTATCTATTGGATTCATGCGCAGAGGACGTGCACATACTTTTAGTATGGGGTGGAGGATACAAGTGTTTTAATGGGTATTGAAAGATGAATGTATTATGAAAGATTGGTGCATAGAAGAAAGGTGTTACAGGTGCTCGGATTGAAGGTATTTTAAGGAAATTTTCTCATATTAAAGACACACGTGTAGATGGATGGACATCATAGTGTAATGCAAGGTAGGAAGCAACATGAGAGACTAATTGGTATGAGGCATAGTGGTGAGGTACTTCGGCGCAGGGAAGCACGCATAAGGAGGTTTGTGGCCAAGAAGTAGTGGGCACACCAGAAGGTTATGACTAAGGTTTGGAAAAGAATACTGAAGCAGAGTTTGGAAGAGTGAAAGAGCAGAATTAATGTCACGTATGGTGGTAGTTGAGGAGAAATTAATGCAGAGAGTTTTGAAAAATCTATAAAAGAAGAAGCTTTGCAATGTTATTTTTACCTTGCATCCTTTGTGTTTTCGATTCTGTTAAGTGTGAATGAAGTGTGAAGAAAAATGTTTGAAGTGGTGAACCAGGTGATTTTCCAAGACAAACTGACAGAGCTCTGCATTTGGAAGGGTGTTTGAGTTAGGTTGGGTGTGTGTAGAAGGAAAGATTCGTAGGTTAGGGTTTAAAGGAGGAAAAATTTGTGGCTAGGGCACATGAGGGCACGAGATATCTTGAAGAAATAGAGGAAATCGAAGGTGTGAGGGTAAGGTAGTGAAAAGATTGTAGTTTTCAGAGCACATTATCACTTAATTAGAATGATGGCACCAAGGAGAAGAGTGGTTAAGGAACCCGCAACAGAGGTTGAACCACATGAATGGTTCACAGAGATGCAATACCCAGAGGAGGTTATTGAAGGAAGATCTTGGACTTCCAACTGATAAGTGCAAGATTAGTGACATGAATCACCAAACTAACAAACCCTGAAGGACATAAAGGTAGAGACCATCTTGAAGACAAATAGGAGGACATACAGATGGGAAAAGGGTGATGGATAATTTGATATACAAATTTTTGGAGAGTGTTGGGGTTATGTAATTGTATGAGCTATCGTTCTTTGGAAAGCCAAAATGGTTGTACAAGTGGCTTATGTCATGTGTACACGAGGACTTCTTTTATTTTGTGGGAAGGAGAATGAGGATCATAACAAGGTTTATTGGGAAGGTTACAAGGTTGTGTGACTCTAGGTTCAGAGATGTTTTGTGACATGTTTGAATGATGAAGGAGTAGAGGGGATAATTGTAATTTAATTATCAAAAGGGAGGTTGAGCCTTTAATGTTGGAAACATAGAAGACCTAGCTACAAGGGTAGTGGCATGATCTGGTTAGCTACAAACTGGGTGCCTCAGAGAGGTGGAAGGAGGTGAAACAAGCGTGGGTTTATATATAATTCACATAAAATGGAAAATAAAACCTACTAAACATTGTGGCTACATTGCAGAAAGTATAGTGACAGAAGTGCACGCATCCAGGAAGATAAAGGTGAGAAGATAACTTGGGGCACCATCCTTATTTTGATTGTTTTTAGTGAAATTGGTGTGTCCCGATGGGCCAAAGGAGAAAATGTGGGAGTACCCCTATAGAGAAAAAGTCCCTGATAAAGAAATTCGTGAAGTATACTTGTCAAGGCACAATATCTAACACTTACAAACAATGCCAAGAGAAGTGGTACAAAATGAGGATGCGTACACATTTGAAGGTGAATGATGCATACTACAAGAGTTATCTGGTGTGTTGGATGGGAAATATTTGCAGCATATCAACACTTTTGTTTGGGTTTTTTTTTCATGAAGACCGGTGAGAAGAGCCCTTGGTGTAAGTTACCTTTCACCTTTACTACTCATTACTTTAAGGATTCAATGAACATGATACATAATGCATGGAAGTTACAATTTGATGTTGATAAGGTAGATGTAGATATTCACATTCTATGCAAAAATTATGTCTACCCTAACAAGGAGGCATATGCCAAGACAATGGAGTTCAAATAACATTGATATCACTCCAGAGGTCATGGTTGTGGGGTAGATAGAACCCGCGCATGTATATGTGTACTTAAGGCCTAGGATTAAGGATGGAAAAATTATTGTAGGTGAGGACTTGTCACTACCCAGGTCCTCCAGAAGGCAAACATACTGTGGGCATGAAGAGGCCACTTGAAGAAACACCCCCAAGGTAGGAAAGGTAGAACATAGAAAATGTCCTCGAGGGGGAAGAGGAAGAACATGAAGGCAGTACTGGACTTGATCATAGAAGAAGACAACTTGCACAGAAGGTGCAAAAATGCAGATGATGGGTGTCAGGACCCTCACAATCTTGTGAGGCAGTCACCGTAACATGTGAAGAAGTTTGAGGAAGAGAAGAAGACGAAGGCATGCAAGTATTTTCTTGTTAAGGATATAGTGATGAAGAGAAATCATCAGGTGGGGCCACACACAAATAATGAATCTACTCTGAGCCTTGAAATTTGAGGAGATGAAGGGGTCGACGGTGAGAAACCACAATTTGATACAGAAGTCCCTAACATGAGTGTGCATGAGCATGAAGAAGAGAGCTATACTGGTGGAGATACGGAGATAGAAGATAGTGTTTTGCACCCGACTGGTGGACCTGAAGGAGAAACTAGAGAAGAGTATAAAGAGGGACACTAGAACACAAGAGCATAGAGGTGAAGCGTGCTAGTGAACTTAAGGAAGAAGAGATGGTGCATACATCCAAACCTTGGGTACCTCAATGACCCAACAAAGATTATATGCGCCAAGTTCCAGAGAACTCTTTCCCCAGAACAACTATATGGATGGGAGTTGATGGACTCAGAGATGGAAACACATGTGCACAAGGAAACAATTATCATGGAGTATGTAGACTCACATGTATGAGCCTGTATTTGATGTGTGTGAGGATTCATATGCTACAAGAAGAATGAAGAAGGCTCCACACTCTAGACATGTGACAATCAAGAAAATGGAGTTCTTGGATGAGTAGGAAAGTAATGCGTTTACGAAGATAGTTGTAGAGGTCACTCACAAGAACATTGATAAAGAACCTACTTTAAGGATGGTTCTTGAAGATAGAAAGGATAAGGAGGAAGAAATTCAGCGCCTGGCTGAGAAGAAGGATAAAGAAGAGGCGAAGGTGTGTGCCATTCTGGATATGGCCGAAGAGATTGGAGATGAAATTTTGGCAGCACGAGCCTTAGTACGAGAAAGAGGTATCTCGAGGAATTCCCCTCTGCATTGCATTATTTACGTACTTTAGTTCATTTTTTATTATCCAAAATAAATTACATGCATCGAGTGAGGAAGAACAAGTTATAGACAAATAGAAGAATGTTTTCACAGAGTAGAAAGAGCCAAGAATTAGATTGCGTGCTTGATAGTTGAGTATGATGACATACTTGATACATTTGAGGGATAAATTAAAAATGGAAAATTTGGCACTAAAAATGTGTGAAGAGCCTGAGAATATTATTAAGAAAAGGACATTACAAGAGGAGAATATAGTCCTTGTGGTGAATAAAAATGATAATTTGGGGCATGAGGAGAGGCTGGTGCTTAAGTGTAGCCAGGGACCCTCATGATGACAAGATAAAATAATTGGTAAAGTTGATGGTGTGACGTATGGATGTGATGGATGGAATGGTTTCCGGTTTAGCAAATGTAGTACAGGAGATGAAGCACAAGGGCGAGATTATGACTTTGGTAGAAATGGATGTTGTGCTTGGAGATGTTCCCGCAAGGGTGAAGAAGGGACTTAATGATTGGGATGAGTTGGAAGAAGACATCAAAAATGAGTACCATGAGCTTTTGCTACCTAATACAAAATAGTGCATTGGTTATGTAATTATTCTTTAAGTTCTGTAATTCTTTTATTCTTTAAAGTCATTCTAACATTCTTTATTTTGGAGGTATAAGTTGAGAAACCTCATTGCCGAGGGTGGAAATGAAATTAGTGTGGGGTAATGTTGATTGGATGAAATATTACCTAAGTATCAAAGGCACATATGATAGTGGCGTGGAAGAAGAGGGCACATGTGATAGGGATAGAAGAGGGCACATGTGATTCGGCACTGAGGAAGAGGGCATGTGAATAAGGATGAAAGGTTGACAGACTTAGCCTGACTTTTCATGCCTAGGAAGATAGAGTTTAGAATAGATGTTTTGCACGCATCGAGATAAGAATAGGATGGAATGCAGAGCACATGTAAAGAGATAAAATGCATGAAGAATTCATGTGCCAAGGAATGAATATTTTAGAGCAATTGGAAGATCAAGAGTCATGCAAAGTTTGAGCTAATAATAAGATTAGACCTAGAGTTAATTATAGATAATCTATTATTAGGTGAAGCTTGCATGCTTCTTTAGTTATCTTTGTATGCATGCATGGCTATTTTGAGCATGCATCCTATTTTGAGAGTGAATGGGTGGTGAAGGGAAAGTCCCCACCCCTATATATATGTATTGATTTGCATGGTTTTGGGATCATGAATGTATTGTATCAGAGTTATGTTACTGGTATGATTTGTGCACATGAATCTTATGACATTATGTGTATGTATTCAACTTTGGTTTGATGATGAGTTAATATAATGGATCATTGTGGATGGATATTGGTCATTGATGTCATTATTCATGGTTATTGTATGGTAAATCTGATCTTGATCCTTATTTGATTCATTATGCACTATGGTTATGACCTTAATTCATATGTTGCTTTACCTTTAACTATTTATTATGATTATGGAATATATTATTGTGTTTGTGTGAAATCACAGCACCCCCAAATGAGTTATGGATCTACTCTTCTACTGCAGGGTCATTTAGTGTGATTTGCATAACACTGGACCATCTCTCAAGTTGTGGGACTTACGGACTTGAGATGGCCCTCCGGAGAAAGTCGGCTTCTTCTTCCTGATCCTAATGCTAAATTACTCCTAATGTAGAAATGACGTCTAACTACTCCTATCCTAACAATGCCAAGGAGACAGGGAGAGAGAAAGTGCGTAAAGAGGGAAATCCTACACTAATGAGGTGATAGCACCGAGAAAAGGGAATTGTTGATCACAAACCCAACTACCTAAAATGGAGAGAGGTGGGCAATGGAGAGGATGGACATATGCATCACAGACCAAGGATAAAGTTCACATAGAACACCATTTTAAGCCCCTTAAACACAACTCCCAAAACCTACAATGGACATCAGAGATATGCATAGTATACCCTGCAATGGTAAGAGGTGAGAAGAGACAACAAAATGAGCAAAGGATGGAAAAAACACATCACGAAAATAGATTTTATTGTTTTAGGAGTTCACACAGTACACCATTAACGAGTAAGAGGCAAGAAAATGCCATTATAAAGCCAAGGGAGGAGACTTAAACTCCACATTCGACCCTGGAGTAGAAAGAGAGAGGGGAGGCAGGGAAGACGAATGAACAACTTTTTACAATGAGCTAAGTTCTCTGTATTTATAGATTTGATTGGAGAGAAGAAAGAGAGAGAGGGAAATGGGAAAAGTGGGTAGAAGATCAACCACTGTTGTTAATTCTTCTGATAAAATATGCCCCAAATTCGTCTTTACTACATGGTTCCTTGATTCGGTGCCTTGAAAGAAGAGGAAACGGTGGAAACAGATCGAATCCAATCTGGTTGTTGAGACAGATGGATCTTGTATTAAAGTCCCGAAGATGTTTCCTCCATTTTCCTTTACCTAACCCCCTCAAAAATTAAAGTCTCAGACCTCCATGGCGCACGTGAGGCTGAGATCTTTCTAATGGTGTCAGATTTGCAATATTTTGAGCCTTGAGTCGAAAGATATGCGCCCCTTCGAAGTTTGTGTTGGGTCTATACAAAGGGCAGGAAAATAGCTTGGAAAATGGGCCCATTCTTTAATGTGGGATACGTGGCAGCTAGATTAGAACAAAAATTAGTCTTGCGGGTCCGTAATTTATCTTTTTCCCCTTTTTCCATGAGAATCACAAAATCCAGAAAACTCTTGCGGCCCCGCTACTCCGCTTCGACACTTGGCACTCTTTTGTTGGCTGGGGAGGTGTGCTCCAATATTTTCCTTTGTGCCATTTTATCAAAAGGAAATTTTTAACCTTTTCCTTTGCTTCCCCACTTTTGTTTTCACTCGGGTTCAAACTTTGACTTTTTCCTTTGCCTCATTTTGGAATGCGAGCTCGCAGGTCTGAAACGTTTTCCCTTCATATTTTCTCCATGTGCGGGGTTGTCTTGACCAAATTTATGGGGGGGGGTGAATTTGGGATAAAAATTTGGTGACTCACGGGGACATCTGCCTGCTAGATGAAGAGACCAGTGGCCTTGAAGCATCCATTGGCCATGGAGTCTACCTAATAAACATGAAACTGATCTGAACTTTTGAAGATCTGATCCTCGAGCCACTTGGAAACCCATTGAACTTGGAGTTGAACTTCACCAAAAGCCAACTGAATGCACTATGCGAGAGCAATAACACCAAAAACTATGTACAAGCTGAAAATCATGCATGCTCCAAATGGAAAATGCAGAGTGTGCAAAAGCACTTCTACTGAAAACAAACCTACCTACTTTACTCTAACCAAGAGCAAAGGGAGCTCAAACAAATCCTGCAACTGGCAGGGAGAAATAGCTTCCCTTCCTCAAAAATGGCAGCCATGCAACTGATTTGGCACTGAACATGGCTGGTTGGATGAGTGAAAAACTGACAATAAGCCTGTCCTCCACCCAAATCATCAAGGTATCAACATTAATGGAAAATACCTCCTTAAGCTGACTTGCATCAGACTTCTGGAGGTGTTGATGGTGACCCTTGGTACTTTGATGCTCATCCTCATGCCCTGAAGTAGGCATGACTGGTTTTGGTTTCTCCCTTGGCTCCAATGAAGCCAAGTACCTGATTGGGCACGGTCTGATCCTTTGGATGTGCCCATTTCTCTGAAATTCAACTTAAAAAATGGAGTCTTCTTGTGGACCTTCTTGAGTGGATGGTGTGGGAGAGATGGGGACATCTTCCTGCTTTTTCTCTTCCTTCTCCTGTGAAGAACATGGGAGATTCATGATCTTCCAATCTTGGTTCCAGAGGGCTCTTATGAAGTACAAGATGTTTTTTCCTAAATGTTCTCCTCCATGGCAGCAGGCTGATGTGCTTAGAAGGTGGATGATGGAGGAAAAAATGATGTGATCTCCTCGGGCTCCCCTCCATCAAGGCAATCCTCCAAGTCAAACATGTAATATGCCTCCTTGCTGTCCTGTTGCAGATGCTCAACCTCCTTCATGGTGTCCTCCTAATCTATAATTGACTCACCATGGTTCCCTTCATCCTCAAACATGAAGTTTGAAAGCTCAAACTCTTCCTCAACATCAAATCTTGAAGGGGATGAAGTGGGATGAAGAACTGAAGGTTCTTCTGTGGCCTAATCCGCACTTGGAGCCTTTGAAACTGTATGGTCCTCCTCCACAGCTAGAATGTACTCCTCTTCTTTTAGATTAGGAGTAGCTCCTTCTTCCTACTGTTTGTGCTGTAACTGGAGCTTCCACCACTTGCAGCTTGACCTCAGCCTCCTCCATAGGCTTAACCAATAAGGGAACCTTTGAAAACTCAAATTTAGCAGCCCAACTCTTTAGATTTTCTATCATTTCTTCTCTACTGGGTTCCTCTGTTTGATGTTCTCCTTGGCTGGTTTTTAGATTCCCTTCCCAACATGGACTTGGGAAGGTAAGAGGAGTGGTGGGTGGGGTCTCCACTAGTTGTTTCCTTGTTTGTAGCAAAGGGGAAGGCATTTCTTTTGGCTCTTGTAGAGGGGAATTGGATTTGGAAGGGAAAAGGGCAGAGAAACTGAGGTGGGATGGAAGACTAGGGAGATGGAGAAATAAAATCAACACTTGGGGCCGTAAGTGAGGGGCTTGACTATTGCCTCTACTGAAATGATAAAGATTGAGGAAGAGACAATGAAAGATAGGGAGCTGCTGATTGACTTACCCATTGACAAGGTTGTCCCGCACTTTGCTCATAAGCCCCAATATCCTCAATCCACTGTGCAAGTTGGGGCAACATTCCAATCATGAAGTCCAACTTCTCCTGAGGGTTGTAGTGTCTTGGAAAAGGGCCTTCCCATGGACAAGGTGCCCTACAACCAATTTTGAAAGCCTTCATTTGAGTTGTTGCCCTAAATTGAACCATGTCAACCTCCATTTTTTGAATCTTCTCCAGTAGACTAGCATCCTTTGCATAACTATTGCCATCATATGTGTCCCCTTGTCTTTTATAAGCTTCATAGTCAAACTAGTTTTGACACTGCTCATATGGGTAAGCATAATGGTTATGGATCTGATCATAATGTTGATATGGAGGAGTTGGGAAATACATTGGAGGAAGTGTGAGTTCCATGAAGGGAATGCTGATTACACAACCTCATGGAATGGGAGAAAATGAAAGAGATGGAAGATAAAAAAATGGATGCAAAATGAGTGATTATTTACATCATCCTTATGAAATGGATGGAAAAGGTCTGTAACTCAGAGAATGGGTTTTTGACCAGATGGAGTCACTAGATGTGCTTTGAATGTGCCTCTAAAGGCTGAATCCTCACCAAGAGCACATCGAACTTGATGAAGTGAAGTGGTAAGGTGCTTTAGACCTATCCCACCGGACATGCCAAAATTGTTAACACGAAATCTAAACACCCCCAAATGAGTTCTATAGGTCTACTTTTCTAAGGCAGGGTCATTTGGTGTGATTTGCATAACATGGGACCATCTCTTAAGCTATGGGACTTGCAGACTTGAGATGGCCCTCCAGAGAAAGTTTGCTTCTTCTTCCTGATCCTAATGCTAAACTACTCCTAATGTAGAAATGATGTCTAACTACACCTATCCTAATAATGCTAAAGAGACAAGGAGAGAGAAAGTGCGTAAAGAGGGAAATCCTACACTAACGAGGTGATAGCACCGAGAAAAGGGAACTGCTAATCACAAACCCAACTGCTTAATGGAGAGAGCTGAGCAATGGAGAGGATGGACAGATGCATCACAGACCAAGGATAAAGTTCACACAGAACACCATTTCAAGCCCCTTAAACACAGCTCCCAAAACCTGCAATGGACATCAGAGATATGCATAGTATACCCTGCAATGGTGAGAGGTGAGAAGAGACAACAAAATGAGCAAAGGATGGACAAAACACATCACGAAAACAAATTTTATCACTCCAGGAGTTCACACAATACACCATTAATGGGAAAGAGGCAAGAAAATGCCATTACAAAGCCAAGGGAGGAGACTTAAACTCCACATTCGACCCTGGAGAAGAAAGAGAGAGGGAAGGCAGGGGAGAAGAATGAAAAACAACTTTTTACAATGAGCTAAGCTCTGTGTATTTATAGATTTGATCGGAGAGAAGAAAGAGAGAGGGAAATGGGAAAAGTGGGTAGAAGCTCAACCATTGTTGTTAATGCTTCTGATAAAATATGCCCCAAATCCGTTTTTACTACATGATTCCTTGATTCGACGCCTTGAAAGAAGAGGAAACAATGGAAACAGATCGAATCCGATCTGGTTGTTGAGACAGATGGATCCTACATTGAAGGCCTAAAGACATTTCCTCCATTTTCCTTTACCTAACCCCCTCAAAATTAAAGTCTCAGACCTCTATGGCATAGGTGAGGCCGAGATCTTTCCAATGGTGTTAGATTTACAATATTTCGATCCTTGAGTTAAAAGATATGCCCCTTTGAAGTTTGTGTCGGGTCCATACAAAAGGGCGGGAAAACAACTTGGAAAATGGGCCCATTCTTTAATGTGGGATACGTGGCAGCCAGATTAGAACAAAAATCGGTCTTACGGGTCCGCAATTTATCTTTTGCCCCTTTTTCCGTGAGAATCACAAAATCCAGAAAACTCCTACGGACCTGCTGCTTCGCTTGGACATGTGGCACCCTTTTATTGGCTGGGGGAGGTGCATTCTAATCTTTTCCTTTGTGCCATTTTGTCAAAAGGAAAATTTTCACCTTTTCCTCCGCTTCCTCGCTTTGGTTTTGACTCGGGTTTAAACTTTGACTTTTTCCCCTGCCTCGTTCTGGAATGTGAGCTCGTAGGTCCGAAACGTTTTCCCTTCATATTTTCTCTATGTGGGGGGTTGTCTTGACCAAATTTTATGGGGGGGTGAATTTGGGATAACAGAATGTTCAATGCTTAACATCTTGGCAAGGCTTCCATAAAAAATGGAACTGGTACCTTTGCATGCTTTAGGTGAGTGTTCATTTTATTTGAATGAAGTCTCAGCACACCTAGGGTTATGAGTGGTAAAAATAAGACTACAAGGGCACCCAAACCCTACTGTCTAGGTTTGGGTGTTGGTGTTTTTGTTATGCTAAGGACCCAAGTCTAATTTTGAGCCTCGTCTAAGACTAATGATTGTGTTGTACTGGTACTGTATTGTGTTGAACTGTCACTGTAGCCTATTGTATCAGGTGACTATTTCACCAAAATGATGCCCCCCCTCGTTTAGGGTGCATGTGATGTCGCTTGAGGAGTATGCAGTCCTAAACAAGGACTAACCGTGGTGTCTAAAAACTGTGCCTTTGCAGGGGGAGGGAGGAGTGTGTTTAGTGGAAACCAAGACACACGTAAAAAAAATGGGTAGGAGACAAGTGTTAATAAAAGAAAATATAAAAAAACTCATTGTAAAAAGATAATATGTAAGCTAAGTAGACAATATGTAAGCTAAGATGCAAGAAGACAGTGTAAACATACAAGAAGACAAAGTAAACCATTAAAATTGGGTTTTAAACATGGGAAAATCACTCACGATTTTGCAAGACAATCAAGGTTGAGATAGCTGAAAAGCAGACAATGTGTACACAAGATAAAGGGAAAAGCCAATAAACAATGACATACAATGATAAACAAAAGTAGACAATAACAAGTAATGTAACAGATAGCCATGGAAGAAAATAGACCTAAAAATAAAATGTTGCACATGAACCACACATCAGCATGTTCAAAATCGTGTATAATACGATAAAATATTGTGTTATGAAAATGAAACAATAACACCTATAGTCTATGAAAGTGGATTCCTCAGGAGCTACTATAGGACTGGTAATAGGTATTGTGTTAAGAATCCATGCTGCATGTGTGGATCTGTAGAATCTACGATCACAACTAGAAAGGAAATTGAATGCACATGTGTGTATGATAAATATAATGACATACAAAGTATCTGACTAACATGTGTAATAAAGTGTACATGTAAAAGCGTAAGAAAGCAAGAGTAAATGTAACCAAGATACGCAATATGTTGTGGATGAGATGGAATGGAAAGTAGTGTGAATGATAGGAACATTGTGCCCCCCAAGTGGATGTGTATGTATGAGGTGGGGTTCATTTATACATGCCCCCTTAGCAGTCAAGAATGAATCGTAGAAAAAAGTGTGTCATCGGGAAATAGTTCAAATGTGTGCGCTATAAATATCTGATCGTCAAAGAGTAAAGCGTAGAGAGTGCGTGAGTGAGTGAGTGAATGTGCAAGTGAGTGTGGTGAGGTTTATTTTAGATTAAAACCCTCAGTATTCAAGTATGAATTGTAGAACTAGAGTGCGTCATAGAGTAATGAACGCAACGTGTAGATGTAGATGCAAGAAAGATGTATCATCAACGTGTAGAGTGAATAGTGTGCATAGTATGCGATAGATGTTATGAGAAAGAGGTGTGAATAACGCATGATGTGTGAATAGTGTAATGTATGTAGTGTGTAGTGTAGTGTGTGGTGTGTGAGGTTCATGTGTATAGTATGCCCTCAACAGTCAAGTGTGAACCAAATCACGAGAATGCTTCATTGGGTAATGACAATACTAATGTATCAAGATGTGTATGATGTATGTGAGAGATTGAATTTGAAATGATGATAAGATAAGACGTGTATCAACGCAATGGGGGGGAGAAATAAGTGTGATGCCTACCCAAGTGTGTGATGATAAAAAATATCAAGTAATGTCATCCAAGAGGTTATCAATTTCATGATCAAAACCGAAAGGTGAAGCATCTGATACTTGATAAGCAATACTCTACGCTTTATCTAGTCCCTTGGCATGCTTTTGACATCAATCTACATGGTTATTAGATACCCATCTCTTATCTACTTTATGTTACCTAGCTTTTTGATCACCAACATAAAGTGGGGGCAAATGTAGACACAAAATCACGCACTTTGGGTAATTATCTAGTCCTAATTACATACTACTATTCACATGATTCCTAAGTAAGAAAATTACTAACTAACCCATGTCTTTGGCCACCTTTCTTTTCTTTCTTTTACCACTTTTGGTCTTACACCCTTACTTGCTGAGTCTTCCTTTTTATACTCTATATTTTATCATCCTGGACACCACCCTAGCCACGACACCAACGCCAAACGCCCTCATCCCCTCTGGGTGCCCCTGACCCCTTTGTAATTTACTCACACTTTTTGGGTCCTTTCTAGCCATTTGAGCATCTTATATTTTTGGTAGATGGATCCTTTTCAGGGTTAATTACAAAATTCAAGCAAAGGAATCATATAAATATAAAGTTATGTGATCATAATAAAGGACCAAACACTAAGCATTAGCTATCACCACCTAAGGTTGCATCCATCAAACATCTAAGATCTCCATTACATCCATCTAATGCACATCACAAGGGACACAAGGGCTACTTATTCTACATACACACTTCATATGAGGGAAGTTCATTCTATTCCATGCACACATCTATTACATTTCTTTACATCTAGCTTACTTTTCTCACTATCAAGTGTGACACACACAAGAGCCACCTAGGGTGTGATTCCACATACACACACACATAGAACTACATTGGGTCTAAGATGTAGTGAAATTCTCAATCATAATTTCACCATTATGACAGCTGAGGACAGTTCAACCCCTCATTTATGCATCTTTTTTTTAGGATTTGATGTCTATTTGAGGGTTTTGTAGGTTCATATTTCATTGAAATTTTTTCAGTGACCTCGGCTGATCATTGTGTGACCTGAGAGTGACCAAAGGTGACTAATAATGAACAATATTGTGACCACCCAGAGGAGGTTTCATGATCTTTTTTGTAGACCAAGGCACCTAAAAATAGGCCTAGGGCACCCACGAGGTGCCTCTGTCCCTCTCTAGGTGCCCCAGTCTATCCTATCTCTCCATAGATTTTCATTTTTCTGGGTCTCTGTGTGACACTCCTTCTACTCTGTTCACCTGGTCAAAACTTTGGTATACTTCATAATTTATTATGAATCAGCTAAGTACCTTCTCCTCCTCCTTGCAATTAGGGTTTCATAATTTATTGCTTAGTTTCTTGGGTGTAATTTTTGTACTTAATTACATATTTATTTTACTACTACAATAGCATAAAATTAGGCATAAATTCATATTTTATTTTAATCATTTTGGTGAAACCTAACTCAATCTTCATGCTCTTAGGATCCTCATCTTTCTAGGGTCTTCTGATTAAGAACATGTCCATCCATGCTTATCTGTAGAATCATCCTGATTGTATCAATAAGCTCAAAACATATTTAACTACTACTTATATTACTCCTCACACCTCACCTGAATAGGTATACCATAAGTTTACTTCCTCTCTATCTGTTAATGAGGATCAAATAACTTTCAAATTAGATGAGCTACCTTCTCAAGTAAGGCTAGAGCATGAAACCACCTTATATATTCAAGTTTGTATCAATAATGTTGGGGGCAAACATGTCTTAGTAGACAATGGGTTTGGCCGCAAAATTTGTAATTTATCCTTTATTTATCACTTAGGCCTCTATGAAAATTATTTAGCTCCTTCATCAATTTCTATTCATGGATTCAATAACATCCCAAATGTTGTCTTAGGTATCATTACTCTCCATGTCATTTTGGTCCATGAAAAATCACTATTATGTGTCATGTCATGCCCAATAATCTCAATTATAATATTCTTCTTGGGTGGCCTTGGATCCATGCCATACATATGGTCTCCTCTACTCTACATACATAGCTTAAATTCCATTATCAAGGAGCTGTTTATGATGTCCCAGCTAATCCATACCCTTTTGCATATTTCCATTCTATTGAGAAATCTAATGATACTTCTTGTTCCTCTACTCCTACTCAAGAATTTTCTAAATATGGACTAGGATATGAGTATCTGCACCGCTATGGATTCTTCGATATGAGCTTAGGTCAGCAAGAACATAAAGTCACAACACTTTGGGATCTTCCCATACAATCTTCACAAACTTGGATTGGGATATCATCCCCCATCTCTCCCCCCTTCGGAAGCTTATACTACCTTACATACTTATTCACTTCATCTTGTACATCCCCAAACTCATTAGTGGTACTTGCCTCTACCACTTGGGATAATTTAGACACTTTATATACCAATTATTCTCTTCTATAACACATGGTCATTTATGATCAATTCCATTCCTTTCACTAAAAGAGGATTCTCCGTCATGTCCCTCAATGCTACCACTTACTTTAGAGAGTCTGATACACCTCTTGACAACACCAATCCTCCTGATACTCCTACTGATCCATACATCGATGATGGTCAAATCTTCTCAATGAAGAGACAATTCAATATAACCTTATTACATATGAAAATCCATGAATAATTTTTCTAGTTGCCTCCTTCACACATGGCGAGCAAAAAGATATTAAGAAAATCCTTCATGATTTCTCTGACATTTTTCACATGGGACTATAGTGATATGCCAGGTATTGATCCATGTGTTATAATGCATAACATTGTCCTTAACCCTAGTGCCAAACCAGTCCAATAGTAAAATTTGTAAAATGCACCCAAAAGTGGCACTCCTAGTCAAAGAAGAAATCCAGAAATTACTCAATGTTCGTTTTATCCGCACTATTGATTATCTTGAATGGGCATCTAATATTATATCTGTTATGAAGCCAGGTGGCCATGTCCATTGTTGCATCAAATTTCATGATTTAAATAAAGTTTTTCCCAAGCATATTTTCCCCTTGCCTCATATTGACGCCATTGTTGATTCTATAGCTAGATATGATATCCTATCTATCATAGATGGCTTCGCGGGTTACAATAAAATAAAAATCAACCTTGTTGATCAAGAGAATACCTCTTTCACCACACCAGGGGGAATTTTTTTTTACATTGTCATGCACTTTGGCCTCAAAAATGTCGGGGCCACTTATCAATAGTAAATGACACCCATATTTTATGATTATATTCATAAGATTATTGAAGATTATGTTGATGACATATTGGCTGAATCCAAACGTCATTCCACCTATGCCAAAGATCTACGAATGTTATTTGAATGCTTACACCAATATCACACATGCCTAAATCCCAAAAAATGTGTTTTTGGGGTCATAAATGGTAACCTCCTTGGATATATCATCTCAAAATGTGGCATTGAAATCGATCCCAACAAGATTAAATCTATTGTTAACATGCCTCCACATAAAAATTTACATCAGCTACAATCATTATAGGGAAAATTTCAAGCTATCTGGTGATTCATTGCACATCTTACTGATAAGACTCAACCATTCACATGCCTCATGAAGAAGGATACTAAGTTTGTTTAGGATGAGCAATGCCAACAAGTGTTTGATGACATAAAATAATATATTTTAAATCCACATGTCTTAGTCCCTCCATTAGCTAAATAACCTTTATTTTTATACATTTCCACCATGTTTCATGCCTTAGGGGCCCATATGGCACAACATGATGACTCTCAATGTGAATGAGCCATCTATTATCAGTTAGGTTACTAAATATATTACTCTCTTATGAATGCAACTATAGCTACATTGAAAATGCTATGTCTAGGACTTGTCTTTATCACAAATAAATTGCATCACTATGTTCTTAACAATGAGGTACATATCATCACCAAGGTAGACCCATTACGATACCTCTTGTCTTGTACACATCTTTCAGGATGTCTAACACGTTGGTATATGATTCTCACCAAATTCGATTTCAAGTTCATACTGCACAGAAAGAAATTAAAGGCCAATTCATAACATATCAATTAGATGTAACACCCCTCTCAATGCCTATCCCATCTCATATTCCTTCCTGATGATTTCACTACCTATAATGTCGATCTTGATACATGGAAAATTTACTTTGATGGATCTCATTGTCACTCTGACACTATGGCCAGGATAGTTTTCATCACCCCACAGGGTGATCCACTCCCCTTTCCATATCGATTAGGGTTTTCCTGTACAAATAACATCGCTAAATATGAAGCCCTCATCCTTAGTCTTCTCACCACTCAAAATATCCTCATTTGTAACTTATGCATACATGGTGATTCTCAGCTCATCATAAATCAAGTAAATGATACATAT
This sequence comes from Taxus chinensis, assembly GCA_019776745.2. Lineage (NCBI taxonomy): Eukaryota > Viridiplantae > Streptophyta > Pinopsida > Cupressales > Taxaceae > Taxus > Taxus chinensis. The sequence continues at coordinate 715,648,136 of CM034152.1, forward strand.
AACAAAAAAGAGGAGAATTTAATTCCATACAATACGCTTACAAAATATATCTTGGCTACATTTAAGTCTTACTCTATCACTACCATTCCTTGTAAGGATATAACCATCATGCTAATGCCATGGCTAATGTGAATTCACTTATCCCACAAGACATTACCAATGAGTAAAATAAATTCATCATTAAACACTTGCAACATCCTTCCATCTCTGCTTTACCTCTTATGGTTTGCGCCATCATGACACAGTAAAGAAAATTTTGAATGGTTTATTCCCATTTACAACTTCTTATATAAAAAAATCATTCCTGATAATCTAAAACCTCATGAAGTTCATATTTTATGACGTGAGGCTACTCATTATGTCATTATTAGGACAAGGTTATTTAAATGTGTACTTGATGGTTGAATATTACGTTGCTTAGGGATTTTTGATATTCCCACTACTATTTCAAAGATACATGACATCATGTGCGGTGGTTATTTCTCTAGAAAAGCTATGTATCAAAATATTTTATGTCAGGGATATTATTGGCCCACCATGGAGCACGATACTGACTCGAATATGCTACTCATTGCAAGAAGTGCCAAAAGCACAGGAAATCTCCATCGCACACCTGCATATGATATCCAGACGATTTCACCAACTTTTCCATTTTCTCTTTGGGGATTTGACCTCATTGGCATGCTAAATCTTGAATCAGCTGATGGACACAAATACATTATTACTACTACCAAATATTTTACTACTTGGGTTAAAGAATCCCCGCTGCAAAATACAACTATAACTGAAATTTGTGGTTTCCTCACTACACATATCATTACATGATTTGGTGTGCTCTCTGCCATTATCAATGATAATGTATATTACTTCAAAATAAGGAGTTAAAAAGTTTTGTGAAAATATAAAAATTAAACAATCATCCTCTACTCCTTATTACCCACAAGGCAATGGCCAAGTTGAAGCCACTAACAAACCATTGTCAAAATATTATGTAAGAAATTTTCTTCTAGTGGTGATTACTGACATAAGCAACTACTTTAGGCTCTTTAGGATTATCATACTAGTGTGCGTACACCTGCTAATGTAACTCCTTTTTCCTTCATTTATGGTACTGAGGCCGTCATCCCACTCAAACTTGAGTTAACCTAATTACGTGTTTGGCTCAAAGGCATACTTAAAGAAAATGAATATCATGAAATCTATTTACATGAGTTTTAAATTTTAGATTTATGCCATGCCCAAGCACTCAAACATATTCATACATATAAATCTCACATCGTGGATGCGTATAATTGCAAAAATCTTCCTCACAAATTCAATATAAATGACCTTGTCTTAAAAGAGAATCAAAAAATATAAAAGTTGAAGCTCCTCTTAAAGGAAAATTTAAGCCTAATTGACTTGTTCCTTATGTTATCACATAAAAATTTGGTGGTGGAGTTTATCACCTTGCCACTCTTTTAGGGAAGCCACTCAAAAACCCACTCAATGTTCATGCATCTTAAGAAATACTATGTGTAAAGCAAAAATCACTACCCTATGACGCACTCTAGTTCCACTAGTCCATACTCGAATGCTAAGGGTATACATATAAAATGGACCTCATTAAACTCACACGTTTAAATACCCCACTCAATCAATCACTCACATGCTTATACTCTACACTTTGCACTTTGATCAATCACATCTTTATATTACACACATTCAAACCATTTACTGATGACGCACTCTTGTTTATAGTTCATTCTTGACTATTGAAGGGCATAAATAAATGAACCTCATTTCATACATACACATCCACTTAGGGGGCATGTTGCTCCTATCATTCACTATGCATATTATTCCATCTCATCTCACATTTAGTCTTATTTACATTTATTTGTTACATGTACATCTTATTACACATGTTAGATAGATATATTGTATGTCATTATCTTCATCATACACACATGCGCATTCACTTAATTTCTAGTTGTGGTCACAGATTATATAGATCTATTACACGCAGCATGGATGATTGGCACTATACCTATTACTAGTCCCATAATGGCTCCTATGGCCATCCACTTTTATATACTAAAGGTGTTATTATTTCATTTTTGTTCATATCACACTACTTTATCAGCTTGTACATGTTTTGACATACTTTTTATCTTTCTAACATGCTAACGGGTGCTTCATGTACAACATTTGTTATGCAGGACTATTTGTTGCCATGGTTATCTGTTACATTATTTATCATTGTTTGCTCTTTATCTGTTCTTGTCTATGGGCTTTGCCCTCTATCATGTGTGCACACTTGTCTGCTTGTGGCCACTAGTGCCTTGATTGTCTTGCAACATCATGAGTGATGTCCCATGTTTGCAACCCACTTTTTCATGATCTACATTGTCTTATTGGGTCTTAGCTTGCACACTTGTTTGCTTGTGGCCACTAGTGCCTTGATTGTCTTGCAACATCATGAGTGATGTCCCATGTTTGCAACCCACTTTTTCGTGATCTACATTGTCTTATTGGGTCTTAGCTTACACATTTTCTGCTTAGCTTACGTTTTGTATTATACATACATGCTTATTTTTTCTTTTACTACACACTTATCTTCTAGCCACTTTATTTGTGTGTTCCTTGGTTTCTAAAAAGCACATTCCTTTTCCCCTTGTAGGGCACAATTTCAGCATAGTGGTCGGTCCTCTTTTGGGCCACATACTCCTTCAGCGATGTCACATGCACCCTAAACAAGGGGAGGCATCCTTTGGGTGAATCAGTCACCCCATACAACATTATATACAACATAACATAGTACTAGTACTACACAACTTTCAGTTTCAAACACAACTTAGAATCACACTTGGGTCCTTAGCATGACAATTTCCTTTCTGGATGACTGTAACAAGGGGGAAATTACACAATGATTGGTAGCTCAGAACAGTCTACAAAACTCCACACATCAACTTTTACAGGGCATACAGTCCTTAGCAATTTCATTGATTTTGCATACCATCTGCAATGGTGTCCTGCATTGTAGGAAGCAGTTAAAGGTTGGAGGATGACACCAAACTTTTCTCCCTACACTTCTTCCATGACTTGGCATGAGATCACCCCAAAAATTCATGGCCAGTGCAATTGGCATGAAATCATCCCAAAAACTCGTGGCTGGTGCAACTGGCATGAGATTGCCCAAAAACTTGATCTTCTACAACATCTTTAGGATCCTTTATACACTATTTTCCTCATCGCAGATTAGGTCACATGTTCCTTTTTCACATTTTTAGCATTTTTACATACTTTTTACACATATACATGCATTTTTTAGTACTTTTTTGTTCTTCTCTTTTATAGGTCCATTCATATGGGAAGCGGTAGTCAACATCATTAACATCATCACAACAAAAATAACATCGACATCAACAACAGGTATATAATAACATCTATACATGCGCTTCTGCCCTAGGTTCATTTTCATCATCACTTTTTGCACTTTCTCCTCCTTAGCATCCATGCTTCACATGTTTATCACTCCACACTTTGTCTAGTCCCTTGGCACACTTTCAACATCAATCTACATGGTTATCAATTACGCATATCTTATCTACTTCATATTACAGAGCTTTCCGCTCGCCAACATAAAGTGGGGGTAAATATAGACACAAAATCACGCACTTTGGGTAATTATATAGTCCTAATTGCATACTACTATTCATATGATTCCTAAGTAAGAAAAGTACTAATCAACCCATGTCTTTGGCCACCTTTCTTTGCTTTTTGTTACCACTTTTTTTCTTACACCCTTACTCGCTCAGTCTTCCTTTTTATACCCTGGCTTTTATAATCCTGGACACCAGCACTTGGCCAGGATGCCAACGCTAGGTGCCCTCACCCCCTTTAGGGGCCCCTAACTCCATTGTACTTTACTCACACTTTTTGGGTCCTTTCTAGTCGTTTGAGCATCTTATCTTTTTGGTAGTTGGCCTTTTCGGGGTTAATTACAAAATCAAGCAAATGAATCATATAAATATAAAGGTATGCGATCATAATAAGCAACCAAGCACTAAGCATTAACAATCACCACCTAAGGTTACATCCATCTAGCACCATCTAAGGGAAAAAGGGTTGTTTATTTTGAATACACACTTCATAGGAGGGAAGTTCATTCTATTCCATGCACACATCTATTACATTTCTATACATTTAGCTTACTTTGCTCGTTATCAAGTATGACACGCACAAGAGCCACCTAGGGCATGATTATGCACACAAACATAGAACTACATTAGGTGTGAGATGTAGTGTAGCACTCAGTCATAATTTCACCAATGTAACATCTGAGGGCAGTCCATCCCCTCATTCTGCATCTTTCTTTTTTAGGATTTGATGTCTATTTGAGGGTTTTACATGTTCATATTTCATTACAGGTTTCCAGTGACCTCGGCGATCATTGTGTGACCTCAAAGAGACCAAAGGTGACTAATAACAGACACCTTGTGACCACTCAGAGGATATTTCTTGAGCTTTTTTGTAGACCTAGGCATCTAGAAACAGGCCTAGGTCCCCCATGGGAACCCCTTTCCAGCCTATCTCTTCAGATCTACATTTTCTGGGTCTTTGTGCGAGGCTCGTGTTGCTCTGTTCACCTGGTCATCACTTTGGTACAATTTAGATTTAATTACAAATCAGCTAAGTACCTTCTTCTCCTCCTTGCATTTAGGGTTTCATAATTTATTGCTTAGTTGCTTGAGTGTAATTTTTATACTTAATTGCATATTTATTTTACTGATACAATACCATTAGATTAGGCATATATTTCATATTTAGCTTAATAATTTTGGTGAACCTGAACTCGATCATCACTCTGTTAGGGTCCTCATATTTTTAGGGTCTTCTGATCATGAACATATCCATCCATGCTTATCTATAGAATCATCCTGATTGTATCAATAAGCTCAAAAAATATTTAGCTACTACTTATATTCCTCCTTGCACCTCACCTAAATATATATAATATAAGTTTACTTCCACCCTATCTCGTAATGAGGATCAAATAAATTTCACATCAGATGAGCTACCTTCTCAAGCAATGCTAAAGAATGACCCCCCCTTTTATATTCAGGTTTGTATCAACAATGTCAGGGTCAAGCGCGCCTTAGTAGACAATGGGTTTGGCCTTAACATTTGTAATATAGCCTTTCTTCATCACTTAAGCGTCTCTGAAAATTTTGTACCTCCTTCATCATTTTCTATTCCTGAATTCGATAACATCCCCAAGCGTGTCTTAGGTATCATTACTCTCCATGTCACTGTTGGTCCATGTACAATCACTATTAAATGTCAGGTTATGCCCAATAACCTCAATTATAATATTCTTCTTGGTCAACCTTGGATTTATGCCATACATGTGGTGCCCTTTACTCTGTATATGCAACTTAAATTTTGTTATTAGGGATTTGTTTATTATGTCCCAATTGATCCATCATGTTTTACATATTACCATTCTATTGAACAATCCAATGATACTCCTTATTCCTCTACTCCTACTCAAGACTTTTCTAAATATGGACTAGGATATGAGTATTTACGCCATTATTGCTTCTTCGATATGAACTTAGGTTAGCAAGAATATAAAGTCACACCAATTTGGGATCTTCCCATACAATCTCACAAATTTGGATTGGGATATCATTCCCCATCTCTCCCCCATTCTGAAGCTTATATGGCCTTGAATACTTCTTCTCTTCCTCTTGTACATCCCAAACTCATTAGCAATGTTTCCTCTACCACTTGGGATGATTTAGAAACTTTCTCTACTGATGACACTCTTCTAGAACACGTGGATGTTTATGATCAATTCCCTTCCTTTCACCACAACAGGAGTTCTCCATCATCCCTCAATGTTACCGCTTACTTTGAAGATTTTGATACACCTCTTGACAACATTGATCCTCCTAATACTATTCCTATTGATCCATACATCGAGGATTGGTCATCTCTTCTCAATGAAGAGACAATTCAAAATAACCTTGGAGCATCTGAAAATCCATGAATAATTTTTCTATTTGCCTCTCTCACCACTGACGAGTAAAAAAACCATCAAGCAAGTCCTTCATGAGTTCTCTGACATTTTCATATGGGAATATAGTGATATGCTAAGTATTGATCCATCTGTTATAATGCATAACATTTTCCTTAACCTTGGTGCCAAACCAGTCCAACAAATTTTTTGTAAAATGTACCCAAAAGTGGCACTCTTATTCAAAGAATAAATCCAGAAATTACTCAACACTAGTTTTATCCATGCTGTTGATTATCCTAAATAGGTATCTAATATCCTACCCATTATGAAGTTGGATGATCACGTCTGTTGTTGCACCAAATTTTATAATTTAAATATAGCTTTTCCTAAGGATAGTTTTCCCTTGCCTCATGTTGATGCCATTGATGATTCCACAACCAGATATGATATCCTATCTTTCATGGATGGATTTGCGGGTTATAATCAACCATGTTGATCAAGAGAAGACCTCTTTCACCACACCATGGGGAACATTTTGTTACATTGTTATGCCCTTTGGCCTTAAAAACTTTGGGGCCACTTATCAGCTAGCAATAACGCACATATTTCATGATTATATTCACAAGATTATTGAAGATTATGTGGATGGCATCTTGGCTAAATCCAGACATTGTTCCACCCATGCTAAATATTTATGAATGCTATTTGAATGCATATGTCAATATCACATATGCCTAAATCCCAAAAAATGTGTTTTTGGGGCCACAACTAGTAAACTCCTTGGATATATCATCTCACAATGTGGCATTGAAATCGGTCCCAACAAGATTAAAGCCATTGTTGACATTCCTCCACCTAAAAATTTACATCAACTATGATCATTACAGGGAAAAATTAAATCTATGTGGTGATTCATTGCACAGCTTGGTGATAAGACTCAACCATTCACACGCCTCATGTAGAAGGATACTAAGTTTTCCTAGGATGAGCAATGCCAACAAATATTTGATGACATAAAATTATATCTTTTAAATCCACCTATCTTAGTCCCTTCATTAGCTGATTAACATTTCTTATTATACATTTCTACCACGTTTCATGCCTTAGGGGCCCTGCCAACACAACATGATGACTCTCAACATGGACGAGCAATATATTACATCAGTTGAACACTACTCTCTTATGAAGGCAACTATAGCTACATCGAAAAGCTATGTCTCGGCCTTGTCTTTGTCGAAGATATATTGCATCACTATCTTCTTAACAATGAGGTACATATCATCACCAAGGTAGATCCATTATGATACCTCTTGCTTCGTATGCATCTGTCAGGACATCTAACACATTGGGTTATGTTTCTTGATGGATTCAATTTCAAGTTCATACCACAGAAATTAATTAAAGGCCAAGTCAAAGTAGATCAATTAGCTATAGCACCCCTTCTCGATGCCTCTCTGATCTATAATTCCTTTTATGATGATTTCACTACCTATAATGTCAACCCTGATACATGGACAATGTACTTTGATGGGTCTCATTGACACTTTGGCGCTGGGGCTGGGATAGTTTTCATCACCCCATCGGGTGATCCACGCCCCTTTGCATATTGATTAGGGTTTTCTTGTACAAATAACATCATTGAATATGAATCCCTCATCCTCGGCCCACTTCTCAAAAGCTCCTCATTCATAACTTATGCATACATGGTGATTCTCATCTCGTCACAAATCAAGTAAATGATACATATAACACAAAGCAGGAGAACTTAATCCCATACAATATGCTTTTAAAAGATCTTTTAACTTCATTTGAGTCTTACTCTTTCACTAACATTCCTTGTAAGGATAATCGTCATACGGACGTCATGGCTAGTGTGACATCCCTTATCCCACAAGACATTACTGATGAGAAAGCCACACTCATTATTACACACTTGCGACATCCTTCCATTTCCACTTTACCAGGGAAAATTTTAAGGAACCCCTCCAAAAAATACTTATATAAATTGTGGAGAATATCCCTATAACTAGTTTTGTGGTTTTGGCGAATATCCCTATAACATGTTTCATTCTTTCAGTGAAAATTGTAAAAATATAAAAAATAGTTTAAAATCGAATGACGAATCTCATGTAACTAGTTTGGCGAATACCCTCTAGATAATTTGGAAGTAGAAACCCAGATATATAAAGATGCAGTGGCAACATGGAATGTTTTGTTCTCCAGGGTTGTTATCGATGCAAGAAAGGAAAACCAGGGAGTACATGATATGTCTGAATGAATTTAATGAACGAGTGTTTACACATATCATACATTTATAAAACAAAAAGGAAATTCAGAGAAGTAAATACAATGAATAAAATGGGATTCTATTTTAGGGGGCCCTGCCCTTGAAAAGCATATATACATACATATATGATGTTACAAAATATAAATTGATTTATAAAGGGAAAAACATAGACGTCAATCTTCTGTAGACACAGTTTCATATGAAAGCACTAGAACACATTTTAACAAGCTATCCCTGCATTAAATAAAATCCTCATGAGCCACTATGTTGAACACGCACTCGATATCAGTCACCAAACCTTGCGACATACCCTTATCTAACAACTCCTGAGTTCCCACCCGAGGCCCTTTCAACATTTGGGTGAATTTTCTTTTCCTTTCAACTGAGTTTACCCACTCAAAAAGAGAGATTCCCCCTCTTATGTATGATTTGGTTTTCTTACCTAAAGAAAGTCGAGCTACAGGGAAATGAGGAATTCTTCCAGAAGATGTTAGGGTTAGCACATCAGTTATATAGATATATTAATCAGATCTAAGCATAAAATCAATCAATACATAAATAAACAAGAAGAAATAATACACAAGATTTAACATGGTTCATCCAGGGTGGGCTACGTCCACCAAGAAATAAGCAATTTATTATCACAGAGGAAATATAATAAATATTTGCAATCTTTCACACCTTCTTGGATGTCTTGTACTTTCTTCTCTATAAATTTATTTTTTCTCTCAAAAGGAAACTTCTCTCTATTCTTAATTGAATTCTACCTTCTAAACCCTAGCTTTATGCTTATATATAAATCTATAATCTTAGGGCACTTTAGCTATGAAATTGCAACCGTTAGATTCACTTTACAACTAAAGATAGATCTAAATCCCGCAACTTAATTATAGTAGTCACACACAGGAAACCGATACCGGTTAGCTTTAACCTCAGTTCATCTTTTCCTGACTGATACCAGTAAATGGGTGATTGACGGCGGTTTGTCAATTGACGTCATTTAATGTGTATTCTAGCAAGTCTGCAAAAGCATGCCAATGAAGCGAATAAGCTCCACAACTCAACAATCTCCCACTTGGAGATAAATTGTTGCATTGTATAATACATCTCCATCCTTTGATCCTTTCCTTTGGTTTGTTTCTCCCTCTTCAAGTCTCAATCTCAAAGACCAACAAAAGTGGAGTGTAGCTCTAACTTCTCCTTTGCCAATGACTTTGTTAGCATATTCAAAGGGTTCTCCTTTGTATGAATTTTCGACAACTTCAGTTACCCATCCTCCAATACCTGCCATATGAAGTGATATATCAATTGAATGTGTTTCATTCTAGAATGAAACGCTAAGTTCTTTGCTAGATGAATTTCACTTCGACAATCATTGTAGAATTTGCAATCCTCTTGCTCTTTTCCCAACTCTTCTATGAACCTGCTCATCCATATCATCTCATTACTAGCTTTTGTAACTGAAATATACTCGGCCTTTCTAGAAGACAGGGCCATAACCTTCTACAATCTAGAAATCTAGCTAACTATTGTGCAACCTACTGTGAAAAAAATCCAGTGGTGCTCCTCTTACCATCCAAATCACCAGCTATGTCTGAATCTACATAGCCATGTAAAGAATTGTATGACCCTCCATAGCATAACTGCATGTTAGATGTCCAACTCAAATACCCAAGAATCCATTGGACTGCTTTCCAATGCTCTTTACCTAGATTATCCATAAATCTTCTCACAACTCCCACTGCCTGTGTAATGTCTGGTCTGGTACAAACCATAACATACATCAAGCTCCCAACTACTGAAGCATATAGAACTTGTGCCATGTACTCAACCTCCTCATGTGATGTAGAACACTAATCTTTTCTCAATTTGAAGTGTCCATCTATAGGTGTACTTACAATTTTTAAATTTTGCAAATTAAACCTTTCTAACACCTTACTGATATAATGCTCCTGAGACAAATACAACTTCTTGTTTGTCCTGTCTCTATGAATTTACTTTCCAAGGATTCTCTTTGCAGCTCCCAAATCCTTCATTACAAATTTGTGAGTTAGCTTTTGTTTAAGCTCACCAATGTCTTGCATACTAGATCCTGCAATAAGCATATCATCCACATATAATAACAAAATAATATAGCTCCCATTTCTAAACATCTTGAAATAAACACAATGGTCAGATTCACATCTCAAATAACCATGCTCAAGCATGAAACTATCAAACCTCATATACCATTGCCTTGGAGCTTGTTTGAGCCCATATAGGCTCTTTTTCAATTTTCACACAAGTTTCTCCTTACCCTTGACTTCATAACCAAGCGACTGATTCATATAAATCTCTTCCTCTAAATCACTATGAAGAAATGTCCTCTTGACATCAAGTTGTTCTAAATGTAAATCCTCTACTGTAATTAAACTCAATATAGTACAAAGAGAATTCATCTTAATAATAGGAGAAAATATTTCACCAAAGTCAATACCTATTTTCTGTGCAAATCCCTTTACTACAAGCCTTGCCTTGTATCTCTTCTGTCTACCCTCTTCTTACTTGATCTTGTAAACCCACTTGTTCTGCAATGCTCTTTTATCTGATGGTAACTTAACCAAATTCCATTTCTTGTTCTGCTCTAAGGAGTCCATCTGCTCATTCATGTCATGTTCCCACCGCTTGTGGGCTTTATCTTGCATTACTTCTTCAAAGATTTCTGGTTCACCACTATCAGCCAATAATAAATAAGACAAGGAAGGTGAAAATATTTCTAGAGGTCTAATTACCCTTTGTGACCTTCTCACTGAGATTTGGGGTGTCGGAGGCTCAATTTGCTCATCCTGTAGATTTGTATCTACTTCTAACAGTGACCGACGTCGGTCACCTTCTACCGACGTCATTTTGGCTAACTGACATTGGTCTGTCTCTTTTGTAAATGATGTTGGTTAGGGGTAAACCGATATCGGTTACTATATAAACTTGTAGGTGTTAATTTTGAATATGAGAGTTTATTTTCATGCACAAACTTCTCCACCAATTCACCTTTGGGTATCAAAACTTGATCCCTATACATTCTCTTTTCATTCCAATCAATGTCACGACTCTTAATTATATTAGAACCTTATAAATCGCAAAACCATAATCTAAAATCACAAGAGCCATAACCAATGAAAGTACATCTTTTGGATTTTGCATCTAATTTCTTTCTATTTTCCTTATCAATATGCATAAAATATTCTGAGCCAAATACTATAAGAAAAGAAAGATATACATATTTTCCAGTCTAAACTTCTTCTAGTATTCCACCATTTAATACACTTGAAATTCCACGGTTAATCAAATAAACCACCGTGTCTACTGCTTCCACCCAAAAGTATAAGGGTAGTCCAGCATGTATCCTCATGCTTCTAGCACATTCCATGATGGTCTTGTTCATTTTTTCTATAACACCATTCTCATGTGGTGTTCTAGGAACCATCCTTTCTCTGTGTATTCCATTTACTAAAAAATAATCATTGAAAGTCTCGTTGCAGTACTCACCACCATTTTCATATCTAAGGCACTTTAATTCTGAATTTGATTCATTTTCCACAAGGGCTTTCCATCTTTTAAAAGTTTCAAAAACATCAGATTTATGATTAATACAATAAACCCATACCTTTCTTGTGGCATCATCAATGAAAGTAACATATTATTGGGATCCTCCATGAGAAGCTACTTGGGTTGGTCCCCACACATTTGAGTGTACAAGCTCCAATTTATGATTCTTCTTTGTTGCCCCAACTTTGAGAAATCTCACTCTCTTCTACTTTCTAAAAATATAATGCTCACAGAAATCAAGATCTACACATTTTAGATTTGATAACTTGTCCTTTTCCTTTAATATTTGCATTCCCTTTTCACGCATATGACCTAACCAATTGTGCCACATGCTTATATCTAAATCTGAAGTAGATAGAACAGAAAAAGAATCAATAATACATGTAGACAAATACAATGATCCTACTTTCTTTCCTCTTGCTATAACAAGATATCCCTTGGTAACTTTCCAAGATTCGACAGTGAGTGTAACCATGCAACCAGTTTCACACAATTGTCCTGGAGAAATTAGATTTCTTTTAAGGCTTAGAACATGCCTCACATATTTCAATATCCATGTATTTCCATTGTATAATTTAATATGAACCTCACCTCTACCAGTAATATTGCATGGTTCATCATCTCCTAAATAAACATGCCCAAAATTACCTTAGACATAATTTTTGAAATAACCCTTATTAGGGGTTGCATGGAAAGAAGCTTCTGAATTTAAAACCCATGACTCAATTTTATTATCTAAGGAGAGAATTATGGAATCTTGCATTACCTTTTTTGTAGCAATATTTTCCTCTTTACCTTTCTCTCGTACATTCTCTTTGTTTTCCTTGAACCAACAATCCTTCTTTACATGACATTTCTTTCCACAATTCCAGTATATTATACCTCTACCTCTGAATTTAGATCTACCATTCTTAGGCTTAGATTTCCCATTATTCTTGCTCTTGGATATATCCTTCTACCTTCCCCTACTTTCTACATTCAAAGCATTCCCAGGTGATGATTCTCTTGTACTTTTCATGCATATTTCTTCATTCAAGATTATACTAACCACATCATCAAACTTTAAAACATTAGTAGCAGACGTTGAATTACTAACAGCCATTACCAAGTTATCTAAACTATCTGGCAAAGAGCATAATAATAAAAGTGCTTTCACTTTATCCTCAAACAAAATACTAACTGATTTTAATTTATTTACAATAGACCAAAAATCATTCAAATGACTTGATGCAGATCCACCTTCTTGCATATTTAGATTAAAAAAAAAAATTATCAAATAAAATTTATTTGAAGCACTAGATTTTTCATATAGATTTGTTAAAAAATTCATCAACTCTACCATAGATCCTGCTTCGGTAATATTTGAATCCACAGATGCTGCCAGACTCAATCTTATAGATCCAAGAGCCTTTCTATCAAGAATTTTCCATTCTTCATCAATCATCTTTGTAGGTCTTGCCTTCTCATCCAATGGTAAGTATAAATTTTTCTGATACAGATAATCCTGCACCTGCATCTTCCATAATAGATAATCACATCCATCAAATTTATCTACTTTGAATTTTCCTTCTTCTCCCATTGCTTTGCTCGCACTCAATTAGAAATCACTCTGTGAGTAAATATGTCAACACACACAACCCTCAAACAAAGATGCTCTGATACCAGTTGTTGGGGTTAGCACACCAATTGTATAGATATATTAATCAGATCTAAGCATAAAAGCAATCAATACAAAAATATACAAGAAGAAACAATACACAAGATTTAACGTGGTTCATCCAGTGTGGGCTACGCCCACCAAGAAATAAACAATTTATTATCACAGAAGAAATACAATGAAGATTTGCAATCTTCCACACCTTCTTGGATGTTCTGTACTTTCTTCTCTACAAATTTCTCTTTTCTCTCAAAAGGAAATTTCTCTCTATTCTCAATTGAATTCTACCTTCTAAACCTTAGCTTTATGCTTAAATATGCATCTAAAATCTTAGGGAACTTTAGCTATGCAATTACAACCATTATATTCACTTTACAATGAAATATAGATCTAATTCCTACAAATTAATTATAGTATTCACGCATAGGCAAATGATGCCGGTTAGCTTTAACCAATGTCAGTTAGCCATAACCAATGTCAGTTTATCCTTGCCTGACTGATACCAGTCCATGGGTGACTGACAGTGGTTTGTCAACCAACACCGGTTACTGTGTATTCCAGCAAGTCTACAAAAGCATGTCAGTGAAGCGATTAAGCTCCAAAACTCAACAGAAGAGACCTCCCTCATGATCCTCCTTTTCTTGAGAGGAAAGGCACGGGTGCTTATCATGGACCATACTTTGGAAAGGGTGGTTTCTAATGCTGTCAACCACTTCTCTGTTTCATTCTCTAGAAAATTGGGGGTTGTAGTGAGCTTGGTATTGAGAGTTATGTGGTCAATAAAGGAGGTTGGTAAAAAATTTGGTTCATACACCACCAATCGTCATTAACACAGGGGTAGTGGTGTATCTAGCGGTACTTTAATTATCTGGTGTTCATGTGATACTCTAGGTGAATTAGGTGGAAATAGAGAGCTTGGAAAATAGGAAATGAATGACATAATTCAGATAAGTGATGCAAGAAAGATAAAATCATGTCCTTTGGAGAGGAAAAATTGGGAGATCCAGCCCTGGTGTTCGGTATGCTGAGAATGCGGCAGATGAGGGCCTCATTCGGCTCTGTCAACTAGAAACACTCACCCAAATGGGTGATTTTTCCATTAAGAGGATTAAATTTTAGAGATGAAGAAGACATGGATGCAGGATGATGATTGAAAGTAGATGGCGAAGGAGGCTTGGAAAAGTTACATGGTAAATTGGTAACATCGTAAGCCATGTTTAAATAATCATGTCTTTTGAGCTAACATATGTGGGAGAAATCATTTCACCATCAATGTCATATCCTCCCAAAATCGATAACCTTGAGTTGAAGTTTAATAAAATTGATTATTCATGTCTTAAAGTGTGCCACCAGGGATTTAATCAGTACCTGAGCAATTCAGAAATGTATTATCAAATTTAATTCTTAGCCACGTCATATTTTCTACCATGAAAGAAATAAGATATTTAATAAATATGGAAAATACTTTATTCTTAAAAGCAATGTAGTAATGATGAGCCACTTTACCTTGCCTCACCTACATGTCACACCTCGGACCCAAAACTTTATTGAATCGGTTCATTCCGCAGGCTTGGAATCCGGAGAATGCATTTTCCTTGAGGAGGAATGGAATCCTTGCATGTGGCCATTTGATAAATAATCTACACTATTCAATATATTAAGATCAACGACGTAGGATCTATTTCGAGACAAAGGCCTGACACACTCATATTTCGAATGGAAGTGCCTGGAATAGGCCTAGCTAAGTGACAATTGTCATCCACTGAATGGAATTTGAAAAGAAAACATGATTCTTCATTTTATTTTCTCCATTCAATAGAAATTTGATTAGGCTTTTTGAAAATAATTTTTATAGAATCATATCCTCCATTATTTCTATTTTAATATGATGATCAGACTTGGTTTGTGAGAGGGAAAATCCCTCATTCATAGCTTCTATAACAATTGTATTGAGTTCCATATTTCTTTGTTTAAATGTAGACATA
>CM034152.1:715663970-715764218 GCA_019776745.2 Taxus chinensis
GATTAAATCTTAAGAAGCAATACGTGTTATACACGTGGCAACCCATATGTTTGATATAGTGATGACTTGTACAAGTTAGGTTAGGATGAATATTACAACTGTTGTGTACTAGAACATCAGCACATAGATATCATGGAGAAGTTCATGGTGGTATTGCAGGTGGCCACTATGTAGGTGATTCCATTGAAACAATATTTTTAACATGAATGTATATTTATATAAACTAATGTATCAACAAATTATAGTTTTCTAGTTTCATTTTGTGAACAATGTAATCAGTTTTCATGGTTTCTAAGACCTATTACTAGTGCATAACCATTTGACAAATGGGCTATTGATTTTGTGTGTGTCATATTTCACTAGCCACACACAGGATTGGATCATGCTATATCATCACCTACACAGACTATCTGACAATGTGGGAAGAAGTAATGTCTACAAAGGATTGTACAATGACTAAACATCTAGGTTTCTATGGGAAAATATTATTACAAGGTATGGATTGCCCTTTAAGTTTTGACTAGTGATAGGGGTACACATTTTCTGAATGAGACAATCAAAATTTTATTGAATGAATTCATGATTGCACACCATAAACTACACCATATCATCCTCACGAAAATGGGACTGTTGAGGCTTTCAACAAGATATAATTGAGCCAGACATTGGCAAAAAATTTGTTATGTTGGAAGAAAGGATTGGGATGATAAAGTTTTTGTATTACTTTAGGCATATAGAACCAACATACAAGAAGCTAAACAAGGCCTCGCCTTTTCAATTGGTGTTTTGCATAGAAGCAATTCTTCCTATGGAATTCATGTTACCTTCATTGCGTATTACATGTGCTGGAGGTATATTTGATGATAAATTGTTAGAAGAACAGATTGATAAGTTGATTAAGTTGGATGAGCAACAAAAAATCACACCCTGGAGTTAGAAGCAAGAAAAATTAAGGCAGGAAGCATGACATGATAGGCACATTAGGGACAAAAATCTTGAGATAAGACAAATGGTTCTTCTCTACAATTCTAAGTTTCTATGCCATCTAAAGAAAACTAAAATTACATTGGTTAGGACTATATGTTATCACTCACATACTTAAACATAGGAGCTTGTCAGTTAGAAATGCTTGATGGAATACAATTACCTGGTTACTTCAACGGGAGTAGGCTGAAGCCGTACTATAAATAAGTATTCTTGCAGTTTGTAATAAAGGAGTATTGCCATTTAGATTAGGTTTTCAATTATGTATTTCCCTTTAATGTATTTCCTTCTTCATCATTATGCTTTGTCAATTTAGTTGTTTTTTTTGTGTAATAAGTGCATTTGTGCGCCAGAAGCTAATTACTATTTGTAGTATTTTTATGCATAGAGGACTGCACATACTATTTGTGTGGGGTGGTTTTTGAGAAATAGGTACACATAAAGGAACAAACTACTATAGGTGCTATTCAAAGTTTGAAGAGTTTGTTGAAAAGGAATATTGCTTCCAAATGAGGTCCATGGATGGAGATAAATGAACATTATAATGTGAGGGTAAGCGGTGGCCATGGAGACTACTAGGAGAAGGCATAATGATGAGGTACTTAGGTGCATAGAAGTGCACTAAAGAGAAACTTGTATCCAAAGGTAGGAAGGTGTGCTAAAAGGTTATGAATGAGGCGGCGAAGATGTATCATGTGGAAAATTGTGAAAAGGGTCAATTAATGAGGAATGTTGGTAGGTGAAGATGTCAATAAATGTACCCAAATTTTTGAAAATCTATATAAGGGAGGGATACGAGTTAATTCTTACCATTTTAAATCATAATAATTTGAAAGAGATAAGTGTGAATGAGCTGAGAAAAGAGTGTTGAGGTGTGAAGAGTGTGAAACCAGATGTGAGAAGAAAGATTTATGTGCAGGAGAAGCTTACATCCCTATTGGTTAAGGGTTTGGGTGAAGTAGACATAAGTTTGAAAGAGCTAGGGCATGCATTTTTCAACTAGGGCACGTGGATTAAAGCTAGGGTTTGATTTTTGCACGGTGTAGAAGCTAGAAAACAAGCATTTGATGATAGAACAAATTTTGATTTACAAGATGGCACCAAAGAAAGCACTTGTCGTAGGAGAAAAAGGGAAGAAGAAGATAGAAACATAAGTCAAAATTGTTCTTGAGGGAAAATTTTCAGAGATACAGTACCCAGAAGGCATGATAGTAGGACAAGAGTTAGACTCTCCATGTCATATAAATGCAAGATCAACTTGACTACAACCACCACACATCAAAGAACAAAAAGTAATTATACGTGTTATTGAAAATACAAAGAAAAAACAAGTACACAAATGAAGATATGCCAGTGTAATGATGATGTGGGAGAGAAGCTAATAAAGTAGATTGGAGTTTACTAGTTGTATGAGCTTCCCTATTTTGGTAAGTATGAACCTATGTACCAGTGCTTGATGAGCAGGGTGCATGAGGATTTCTTCTATTTCATCAGATGCAAGATAAGGATTACAGGGCACTTTGATTTCCACTATAATAGGATTAAGGGGCACAGGAGTGGACCTAAATGGTGACCTGTAAGATAAAGCATCCATCTTGGAGAATGGAAGGATTTAGGATACACAAAAGGTCCATGTGGAATGGATATAGATAAACTAAAAAAGTATCCCATTCATACAGGAAGTTGCACATCTAGTCACTAAGTTAAATGATCAAGAGAGGTGGTCCTAAGTGAACACAATGTGGCTACACATTGTAAGGAAAATTTCATAGGGAATCCAATCTACAACATATTATGCTACATTATTGACACAATCGTCAAGAAAGCATGCACATGAGATAAAATCAGTTTCAGTGTTGTTGTGTTGTCCTTAGTATTTTTGGACATCAAGGCACCTGATGGGACGGAGAACAAAATCTTGGAGTATCCCATGTAGAATAAATCCTCTGGCAGAAAGTTTTGAGAAGTACTTATGTGAAGGGTCAATGAGTGGGTTTTTCAAGAAAAGGGAAGAGATGTGGCATTACAAGCTCCACCTAGATTTTGAAGAGGAGTGGTGTATCCCCAAGGATTTACCTTTGGTCGTGGGCAAGGTAGTCCATTTTGTAGTGTATTAGCACTATTACATCTCATAGTTTGTGATGAATGATGGTACTTGGATCCCCTAGTGTAAGATGTCATATTCCTTCATAGAAAATTACTTGTAGGTAGTGGTCTATCAGTTTAACAATGTGTGATGCCCCAAAATTTGTAGTAGAAAAAAGTAGACTCTGACTACCACATGCTGTGCAAGACCTATGTCTATCTAGGGAAGACCGCCTACATGGAGAGGTTGATTTCATACATGATAAGCATAAATCCTATGATTTTGTTCGATTAGAGATAATGGGGTCACACTTATCTACCTTCAGCTTAAGCCCAAGTTAGAGGCAACAAAATATGTGGAGAACGAGTTCATTCTCCTAGGGATGCCTAAGGGAAAAAATATAGTGGAGAATGTACTAGATCCAAAGTCCATTAAAACTATAGAAGTAGATGATGAAGAGGAAGAGTGCGAAGACAATGGTGGCTTGGTGTATAGAGGAAAAAGGAAACCCTCAGAAAAGGTAGAGTCTGAGCACACAAGTACTACACCTCAGACACAAGAAGAAGAAGGGGATGAAGAGTTGGAGGTTGGAGAAGAACCCTGAGGAATGCCACTTTCAAAATGGTGTTCAGGAAAAAAAAGGACTCAAGGTGTCTACTCCCCAATCAGTATGGAGATCACTGTAGATTTCTCTACAAAAGGAGAATAACTTAAAAGAGAAGGAGAAAATTGAAGATAGACAGAGGAGGTGGAAAAGTTTGAGGAGAGTGCGCTCGAATCTCCTACACCACCAAAAGGATGTGGAAGAGCCAAAGGATGAATAAATGAAAGATGGAGATGTGAATAATGAAGAAGAAGGAATAAAGTAAGGGGAGAAAGAGTAAGATACTACTCAAGAAATTGAAGATCTAGCTCCAAATATTAGCATGCATGTTCCTAAGGGGGCAAAGTAGTGAATGGATAAGTGGAGAAATTTATTGTTCCCATCTTTTGGGCTATGCTAAGGACACAAGAAAAATTATCCCACACCTATTTTTAGAGCACGGTGAGCCCCTAAGAATATATATGGATGAAAGTTTATGGATGAGGACATGGACACCATGCACAAAAAATATATATATATCTTGGTATATGAACACACACATGGATGAGAAAAGAATTAGATGTATGCAAAGAATCCTGTGAGTTAAGAAGGTTGAATAAGACACCACATGCCAAACATGTAAACATTAAATCCACTATTATTTCTGATGAGTAGGTAAGAAAATGCCTTGGTGAAGGTATCCACAAAGGTGGCGCAAAGGAACATAGATAAATATGCCACTATCAAGGCATTGAAGGAAGAGATTAAGGCCATGCTTGAAACAAAAAAAAATGACTTAGAGAAGAAAAAGTATGGGGTTATTATTGGCATGGCAGAGGAGATCAGGGATCATGTCCTCCAAGAAAGACCACATTTATAGCCTAAGGTACACAAAAATTTCCCTGTTCAGCTACGCATTATGTGTATACTTTGGTTGATATGGTGATTGAAGAGGGACTAGCTAGGATGTCAGCGCCAAAATACCCTGGAATAGGAGGAAGAGAGGGAAAAGGCTGCAGTAATTAGAAATTTTTCATCATACGAGGCACTACTAGAAACCCTTTGGGAGGAGCTGAAGAAAGAGGATCGAGCATTGAATATTTGTACAGCTCCGGAAGTAGTCATCAGAATAAGGACGGTGGTAGAGGACAATGAAGTCCTAAAATCTATGAAGGATGAAACATTGGGGCACGCTGAGAGACTGGCAGTGGTAAAGCAAAAGCACAAGGCCCTTGCAGCAGCCCAGGAGGCCCACAAGAATAGGTTGGATGAACTAAGAAAACTTATAGCACAGAAAATGGATCTGTTGGAAGGGAGAATGTCTGCAATGGCTAACATTATGTTAGTATTACAAAATGAGAAGGGAGAAATTGCACATGATGAGTTGGATTCTATTGTAGTGAATATTCCAGAAAAGGAAGAGGCTGCGTTGAGTGAGCGGTAGACATTAGAGGCCGAAATAAAGGAAGAATATTTAGAACTCATTCTTCCAGTTAAAACAAAGGGTGATGTAGAGTAAATCCTTATTCTTTGTATGGAAATTATTTCACATTCTTTCCATTACTTTACTCTTTATTGTTCAAGGAGTAGTGGGTAATGTTGAGCGGATGAAAGTGGAATATGTATCAGAAGGCACACAGAAGGTTCGCACAAGGGAACAAGGTGCAGTCAAAGGTGTAGATAGATAGGGGAGAACATGCACGTGAAATATAAGGGCAGATTTGGGACTTAATCATTTTCGCATGTACGAGCTATTTTTGGAGATAGTGTGCAGAGCACATAAACTGGGAAAAGACTTGTGCGACATGTATTAGCTATTTTTGGACATGGATGCAGGCTAAAGATAGAATTGCTACTGACACTTAACTAGAAGTGATCTATTGTTAGTGCACTTGCATGTGTGGTTGTGATTGTTAAGGTGCGTGGTTATTTTTCATCTTGTGACCTATTTTTGGAATCATACAAGTGGTGAAGGGCAAGTCCTCACCCTTATAAATATGTAATGATCTACGTGGTATAGAAGGTGTGTGAGAACTGAATTACTGTGAAGTTATGCTGCCAAATCTAATGCGTGCATAAGCTATGGTATTATCTATTGTAATGAGATTCTGTGTATTTATCATGTTTAATATAATGGAGTGTATTGGCTGAATCAAAGTATTAATCCTGAGTATAATTGGTTCTTGCATGCTTGATTTCATCATGGTTATCATTTTAGTCTATTATTCTTTAGATCTAGATCTAAACATGCATTGTAGAATGATATATTAATTATGGATATGAATGCATTAAGTCTTCATCATGCTAACATCTTGTAACAACAACCCTAAAGAGGGGCTTGGTACCTTTGTGCGATTCAGCTGAGCGCTCAGTCTAAGCTGAGTGATGTGTCAGCGTGCCTGGGCTTTTATTGGTAAATTCTAGGCTACATCAGAAATTTAAGGAGAACAAAATGTAACTAATCCAAGTGGAATTATTCAAAGAGATTTGAATTCTTTTCAAGTGATTTTTTACATGGTCTATATAATATTGTGTCACTTAAAATGTACTACTTTTTGCAAGAGTGTTACATTAGTATAAGAACTTACAAAAAAAAATCCACAATTTTTCATGGTTGCTTGATTGACATGTTACATCAAATTGGATAAGGATTTTCTACCATTTATTCAGTTTCAAAGCACTTGTTCTTTATTGGTCTTATCTACATGTTTTCGTACAAAAATCACAAGGTTTGACTCTTTTGAAAGAAAAAATTGATATAGAACAAAGTGAAAGGATGAGGTGATATTTTTATATATCTCTCATATAACTTAGTTGAAAGGAATAAGAATATTACTACAGTCATAATTAGAGCATACATCAAGTAAACTACAGATGTATCAAAGTTTTGAGAAGAGAACAAGTAGCTTAGATGATTTGTTGAGCAGCCAAAGGCACTCTAATGATAAGAAGTCTCTGTTGTAGCTAATCAAACACGAAATAGGTGATCTCAAGGTATGTGCTTAGTTTGAAATCAAAGTAGAGTATGTATCTACTCATGAAGGACTCTGATTTCATTGATACATCCAAGGTATGATCTGCCTTTAGTTGATTAATGAAGGAGTCTTGATGATTGAGCTCTGTCATAATGTATAGAGTTTTATCCTATTGTATAGATGTTTTAAATGTTGTCATCAAGCCAAATAAGGTGTGCATCTACTCATGAAGAGATTATTGATTCATTAGAGGTATGAGGTCTGTCATAAAAATATCCAATCACCAATAGTGTTCATCATTTCAAAGGAACTGAGACAAAATATATGGTCTTCCATCTAGGACTCATTATGGTATGAGACTGTGAATTCAAGATTGCGAATGTATGCAGGTTTCTTTGGCTTGACAATGAAATGTCAATGTGTAAAAGCTAGCTAAAGTATCATTAATCTTGAGAGAAGCTTGAATGCTTTAATATGATGTTTCGCATATGATATAACTATGATAAGGGTATTCTTTGTATAGTGTCATGTTCCTACTTGGAGAACGTGTTTAAGAAACTTGAAGGATATTGTCATAAAGTAACTATGATAGTAACAAGTGTAAGTTGATTGCAAGATTTTGAAGAGCATAGTCTAGATTGTATGTAAGGGATCAAGGTTTTAATATACTCACAAGTCATAAAGCTATGTCTGTACCAAGGAATAATGTTATACTTCTATAAAGCTCTTGCAAGTTTGTATATCCTAGACAAAGTAAAATTAATAGTTTATCTAAGGCTTGATTCATTTATGAGGAGCATCAAAAGAAATATGTTGACTGTATTATCAGGGCACTTTGTGTCTTAAGTCTGAGTATGAGAGGCTTTGTGAAGTCAAGAAGGTGAGAAAACCCATTTTTAAATTCATAAGTGTATTATTGAAAGATTAGCACAGTCAAAAGGAACAGTCAAGAAGCATATCACATGGATAGCAATCAAGTTGACAAGGTTGACTCCAATATCATGATGATAGTGTAGGGTGTGATCACCATCTAAGAAAGAACACAATGTTTGGAGACATGTTGATGAAGATCTACACGAAAGTATCTGAAATATGATGACAAGATCAGAAGACTAACAACAATGGATAGAGTTTCAGGGTTTTAAGGAGATTCAGTCATTGTCATGAAATTTTGTTGAGACTTGGCCATGATGAAGCTCTATGAGGATCTTAAGAAATAGAGCAAAGTAATGTATCATTAAGAAAATTTTCATGAAAACCTAGTGACAAGATAAGAGGTACGATATGATTCCTTTAGAAGTCCATAAGTTTTGTTGCTCAAAATTATTATTATCCATTTTCACCCCCAGCTGAAAATAGACAACAGGGAGCCTTGCATGTAAACATGTCAACATCGAGGCCCACTTGCAAAAAAAATGGTAGAGCCTGACACAATGCTCTGAGACACTCTCTAGCATTGGTATGCAACCCCTTAGGCACTGGAAGAATGCAAAAGGTTGGAAAATCTAAAGGTAGAGTGAAAAAATTGCAAAACCCACCCATATGTCTTCTAGCTAGCTCACCAAGTTGGTGGGTGAGATGGCTCCCAGCTCAGTAAGTTGGGTTGTGCATTGAGCCCATTTAGGAGTGGTTGAGTTGAAACAAGACTTAGAGAGCCATAAAAGTGGAGCAACAAGCTAGTTTGGACTACTTCGGACTATGCATGAGTCATGGGCATTCATAGTAGGCAAGTTGAGGTACAAATCGAGCCACCATATTGAGCTCTATATATGAAGTGGGCTAGGTTATAATATCAGCAAGTGCACGGTACTAAACTAATACAAAGACCCCCTTGGAAAGTTACTCCATGGCCGAGCTTAGTCAACTATCCACCAAGTTAGTTCACATTGTAAGGATCAAACTCAAGGCATAACAACGAGTTGTAGGTTACATGAAACATCGAGCCATGCATATGGAAGGAAGGTTAAACTCATCGCACTGCAAGGAACAATCAACATGTTTTATGACGTAATCGAGCTTACAATGTCGAAGGCCAAGTTGCTTAGGGACCATAGTGAGTTGCAAGCTCGGGTGACCCATGAGCTTGATTGAACGAGGTAACATGGGCAAGCATAGGAACATGACATAGAATTAGGCTCGAGGAACGAGTCAAGTTGCAGAGGAGGGATGCGGGTTGAAAGGCTCAAGCCCGGTGAACTTGGCACTTTACAGGATAATGAAGTGCATCAAAGTCGATAGTCGCAATCAAGGAGGCCGAGTTGGGTCGATAGCTTAGACCTTCGGAAAGCTCGAGGTGAAATATCATAGGAACTTGGCACCCATTCATGGAGAGATTCATAGCAGAAGATTTGAGCTAGGTTGGATCCACTAGCTCGGCGGAAGGGCTTAGCGAAAAATGGCAAGCTAGTTGGTGCTCAAACTCGTGCAATGAATGGTGAACTTAACGTGCAAAGGACCAGAGAGACTTAGTGAACCGACGAAGTAGTTTGACATCAGCTCATGGAGTGTAGGTGACATGGTGGTGAGCCATTGATGAGTTCAAGGGTAGGCCTTTGCGGCCAATGCAGGTAGAAATGTCCCGGAGAGCCCGTGCACACTTGGGATGTTTGTGTAAGAAAAACCCAAAACATTAGCAAAGCAGTGTTGTGTGGGGAATTCAGAGTCGGAGAGCACAAGGGGCCCCGTGGGAAAGTTGTGCAACGAAATCTTGAAATCACCAATCGTAATGGAATGCAAGTGGCGAGGCGGTCAACGACCTTGTGGGGTCAACATAGGTTCGGAGCCGAAGTGGTTTGACATAACCATGGCAAGTCTGCGGGGGTGCACGAGGCCCTCGAGTTAGCCGACTCGGGGATGGATGACACGAGGTAAACGGGTCGTGGAGAGCAGTAGTTCCTACCAAACAAGTAAAGCTCGCAATGCACGTAACTCGTGGATGATGAACTAGTGGTCAATGTTTATAATATGGCATTGAGCTAACATGGAACGAGGGTTAGTGGATATGTGGGTTCACCGAAGAAAAAGTGGTTGGGCGGTATAACAAATAAGTACCAAATGTAAATGAAGGGAGCACGACGCATAAGAAAATGGCTTGATAGGTCAATGTTATAGGTGACATCGAGATGGAGGTTAACAAAGCAAAATGGTGGAATTGGAAATGAAGAGAGGGGCCTGATGAACAAGGTGAGAGCTCAACGGTGAGGAGAAGGTTGTCAACTCGACGTGTCAACCATCGAGATGGCCCTTAAAGCATGTATAGCCCCCCCCCCCTCCTCTTTTTTAGGAAAAAAATGGAAATAAGGGTGCCCACCTAATATTTTAAATGCAAAAGCATTTTAAAATCATGCACAAGAATTATAAAAGGAGGGAAAATGTGAAAATCATTTCCAGCTACCCAGAATTAATTCACAGTCTTGTGGAGTGGAAGCCAAGCCTGGAAACAAAAAATAGTTTTCTACACTCAAAAATCCATATCTTGTGCGTTTCTCAGCCAAATTGCACAATCTTGTACTCATTGGAATCAAGGTTATGATCTCTACACACAACAATTAAGAAATTCAAAAATAGATGGAGTTTTAGGGGTTAATTTTATATAAAACGAGCCCATATTAGAATGACAATTTAATGGTGGTTGAGGGAGTAATTAATGAGCATGGACAGTCATTTTCCTTCTACTGCAAACTATGGGGTAGTATGGGTTAGATTTTTTAGGTCACAAATCATCATTTTCACCCACTTTTGGTACTTTTCAAGAAAGTACAAGGCAAAATCTGAATTTGCAAACAACCTCTCTCTCCCCATTTTCCTATAAATTGAAGTGCTCTCTCATTTGAGAGGGGGGATTTCTCTTGTAACAAAACTTTGTCATTTTTGTTTTGGAACACCAATGTGTTGCAAGCCTTCATATTGGACTTCTTACATGTTGATCTAGGCCTTTCTCTTGCTTTGTAAATGAACAGTGCATATCAATGAAGCAGTAGATGTAATTTTGTGGATTTTTATTCCCTTATCTGTGTTTATTACATTCTTCTTACCTCTTCATTTCATTTGTAGGTGTTTTGTGTCTCCTTATACTCTTGCAAAGGTCTATTATTTTTATGTTTCATGGAAATGATGTTGTAAATGCTATTGTTGGACTATGGAGAACTATTCTCACCCTCTTTAATCATTATTTTTTTTCATTTTCACACATTGGAGAGCCTTTCCCACTCCCTTTCCTTGGTGCATCACCTATGTAGTGTAGTTTTCTTTAACTTTCATGTTATTTCTCTCTCCATGGTCCCTTGGAAATTGTAGGACATAAATAGTCAATAGTTTTACTTCATTAGAGTAAGCCTGCACTAGATTGGGAAGAGGAACCAACTTTCTCTGGAGGTCTATCTCAAGTAGCAAGTCCCACAACTTGAGAGATAGTGCCCATGTTACCTTGTCACACCACTTGTTTTAACACACTCAGATGCTAAGCAATCAAAGGGTGTTGTGATTCGGTGATAACAATTATTCCTAGACAAAGGAACAAAGTAATCATCTCAATATTACTACCATTTACATATTAACACTATGAAAATATTATGAAAGTAAAACTAATTTCATTCAAGAAAAGGCTAAATAAGCGAGAAAAAAGTTCTTAAGAATAGAAATAATGTCATCTACTTATTACAAATTTCATTGTATGAATTTTTTAGTTTGTGTAATAAACATGACATATGTTGATTAATATTGAATAATTCTTGGTTTTTCATATTATCTTATTTATATTGCACATTTTGATGATTTTTAAATGCTTATCTTCCTATCATATAATGTCATCTCTATCATTAGCAGTATTTACAAAAACTCTTCTTTTTGAGCTATATTATCAAAATGATGTCGCTTATGTTCTTCTATCAAACATCTATGCAAAAGGGGGTAGGTGGGAAAAGTTTCACATGATGAGGAGATAGATGAAAGATGCACAAATTAAAAATATCCCCAGATGTAGTTAGATCAAATACCATAAAATAGTACATGCTTTCATTCATTCACTATTTGGTCTCGTGGACGTTATTAAAATCCTTCATTCATTCATTCAACCTTGTTGAAATTAATGGTTATGTAATCTTGAGCCACGTGTTAGCATTCCGTTAACCTCCTAATGTCCCAACCAAATCCTCCCAATAGACGTGAACCCCATAGAATGAGCCACAATCGATAAGTTTTTGAGTATGGAGTAGGAGGTCTATGCCATGCATCGCCATTCCATCAGTCTCCCAAGGAAATGCCCCTAGCAGATGTGAAACCTGCGGAATGTGTCACATTTTTTATATCCTTTGGGTTTGCTATGGGAAAAGTCACGAGGAAGTGTCAGTGGTCAATGATTAACGGTCCAAGGTGGGATAGGTGGCAGCATTCCGCCACACTTCACAGCGATGGACACCAACAAATGTGATGAAAAAAAAGATTCAAAGAAGATACAACAAGGAATATACATAGCAGTAGAGTGAATTTAAATATACTATATATATATATATATATATTACATAGATGTATATAAGATGGGAAAACTAGTTATAATTCTCTACATGCAGAGGACTATTATAGATGACATAAAAAATCATAGTGGTTATGGGGATGAGGATGTTCAGGATTTGTAATAAAATAAAATGAAACATGATTTAGAAATCATATGTAAGATACATTTTTGAAAATTATAGCATTGAAATATATACTTAGTGCACTGTAAGAATTTTTTTTGAGTTGGTAGAGCTATGGGAAGAAAATCAACTAAGGCATTATAGTGTCATGACATTCGTGACACCATAAAATCAAAAAATGACATAAATAACTTACAAAGGCAAAATCATAGATAAAGCAATGTGACATGAATGAAAACATGTCTCAAATGAACTCACTTGTAGTAAGTGCTTCTAGGATGTAAACTGCAACGCAGTACCCGAGTGTTGATCATTTTTGCTTTATCCCTATCTAGATTAGTGAGCTAGATAACAAATAAATTGGACAACCTCAGATGATGGAGGGTTTAAGGTACCTCGAATGCGATATGGTGGATACGGGCACTAAAGGTGACTAATCTCCGTTGTGAGATGGATAAACATGTGAAATGGAGGAAACTAAGAGAAAAATGGATTAGATGGTATATGCGGGGGCTGCCCAACGAAGTCGGTTCCAGGAAGTGTTACCTTCCTTTCACGGATGTCAACCCTTGTTAGATAAGAGAAAACAATATAAATGAAAGATAGATAGATAACATGCAGAAACTAATAAATAAAAGAACCTGGAAATGTTGATGTATAAAGGAGCTACTGATATGATTAGAATAAATGTAAAGTAAACCAAGCTAAGAGAACCATCAAAGGCACGAGGATGGTATTATGGCGATTCAAGTGGCATCACAAGGGCACTATGATGATATTATGATAAGCGAGGGGCTATAATTTCATAGGTTTTCTATCACTCTTAACTTGTTTGAAATAGGGGGGAAGGCTTGTATTTATAGCCTAAAGGTGGTGTTAGTTTAAGGGTTATTAGGTAACCTAGATTTGACAAAGTAACCTTGATTAAGTGAGTGGGGAGACATGATGTGAGTGATTAGGTGAAATAATGGATTTGATAAGGATTATTCTACATTATTTTAATCATGAGTGGGGTTCATGATTTGAATGATTTTTGGAGTATTTAATTATTAGGTGGGATGATATGACATAATTTGGAATATTTGGATTTAGTATATAATGAGGTTTAGGTATTTAAAAGAGGATTAATTAATCAATTAAGATTGATTAATTAAATGTCTTTTTTGTGGGAAATGGGATTTATCCAAATTTAGGGGGAAAAGGGATTTGAAAGGGTAAGCCTAATGAAGGAGAGAAAACATCGGGTGAAGGGGAGGAATGATACCAAAAACTGGTGTCTACATTTGCCCCTTTTTGATGAGTGGGTTGTGGTAGGCAAGCCACGAGACAAAAATGATAAAAATATCATTGATTGAGTGTTCCCCCTCAAACTTAGGATTAACGACCTAAGGGACATTGATCATGAGTTTGAAAGAGATAGATGTTAAAGATCGGTAGGGTAAAGAAAAATGATAATGCAAAGCAAGATGCCCCAAGCAAAAAAGGATCAAAATAACATTAAAAACCATGGCGGTGACTCCGATATCATGGGGGTAGGGGACAAAGGGAGGTCTCAATGTAGATGGTGACAATGTTCTACAGGCCAGTGAGTGGGTGAAAATCACCGCAATATGGATGCAAACCGTGATGACCAATGGGTCATAGGAAAACATCAAAGTATATGCAACAAAATGTGAAAGGTATGAAAAATCCTTCGTATGCAAGGAATCAAGTGAAAATTATGCATCCACAAGGACGAGGATGAAAACAAAGGTGTCCCAACACAGGACACAAAAAGTGGCTGAAAAGGTGAGTTGGAATATGAATGGTGAGGTAATATGCCTCAGGAGAGGGGGTTAATAATTTTGAAGATCTAAAAGTGTTCTAAGAACAACTACGTGAGTTAGGTGAAGGAAAATATCAAGTATTTAGGTGTACTATCGTACCAATCTGACACAGGACCGGTCAAGAACATGGGGAAAGTGCGAAGCATTAGGTCTTGATCATGTGCAACAAGATAACATGTGTGTTTGAACACATGAAGATGTTTTTTGGGATCTTCCTTATTGTTAAACTTAATGAACTTGGAAAGCTCCCAATGAGGAGGGTAAAGTTTGATAGGCACCGACAGATGAATCAGTTTCATTATAAATTTTTTTGTAGGATAAAGTAACCTTGGGTTCCAAGGTAGTTGCTTCTAAAGTAGCCAACCTATTCATAAAAGTGTGAATAGGATCATTTGATGTGGTGTTAGGCTGGGATTGGACTGATTTGTGTGGCATGGAATGTATCTTGATAAGGTAGATTGATACAGCTTGTGGATGTGTGGGGGTTTGAGGAACCATTTGATAAGGTACGGTTGATTAATTTGTGGATGTGTAGGTGTTTGGGGAATCATTTGATAAGGATTAATAAATTTCATGGGTTGAGATTTGGGTAAGTTGATTGCATAGGTTGATGTCGAGAAATAGGGACGTGATGTGATTATTGGGATTGAGCAAGTTGTTATGGTAAATGATGAGTGGGGATATGAGTGTTAACGAGGATTGAGATGGTTGGAGCATATGATGGGTAGGAATGTAAGTGTTAAGAGGTTGAGATGGTTGGATAGGCATATTAGTAACAGATGGAATAGAGTTGAAAATAAACTGGACATGGGTGGAATATGATCCACCAAATGAGTAGATTGATAGGATTGAGAGGATTGTGGGAGATTTAAGAAGTAATAATTCATAAATGGGGCGGGGAAGGAGGTCCAAGAGTTTCTAAAGTATCTAGAGATGGGGGTGTAGTTGGTCTAGAAAGGTTGCATTAATGAGGGACATGAGGATTGGTTCCAAGGTTGGGAAACGATTTTGCATGACATGGCCCTCATGAGGCAAGACCATGGAAACAAGGGGTTGGGTAATCAAAGGTGTGGTCTCAAGTTTAGAATCTTGTTGGGAGAGAACATTAAAGGAAGGGATGTCATTGGATGGAGTGGAATTGTTGTGTTGTTTTGATATTAGAAAGAGTGACAATAGGCATGAAATAGACGAACATTTTTTTATGTAATTTATTAACAAACAAATCAAGAAACAAGTTTCTTACCATCATGAATAATTAGAAGATGTGAAAAGAAAAGAAAAGTGGATGAGGAAGGCACCTAAGGAATGACATTCTGAGCCTGGTTTCTGGTAGTTTTGGCTAGGGAGAGTCTCAAACGTGACTTCCTGTTGGGTGATGAAATCCCAAACAGTGAACTGGGTAAGGAGATGTTTTGATGTGTTATTTAGATGCGTGAGTTTTAGGTTCATGTGTTATAGGATTTGATATGCAGAAGGTTAAACCCTTATTTAAGCTATGTGAACAAGCACGATGCATGGGGTTCTTTTTAGATCAAATCCCAAATGTGAAGTTTGATGCAAAAAATCACCCAGGAAAGGGAATTACACAATTCAGAAAGGAGAAAATAGGGAAAAATAGGGAATACCTGGAGAGTGCATTTCCCCTTTCATATGACTATGCATGATGCACGATGTCTTTGAAAGTGATAATCAGTGACCAGGAACATCTAGGGTACCCTGAAAGTTTGCACCATGCACGAGTGTACAGAAGGGGCCTGGTGAAAAGGGATTTGTAGGCATGTTTATGTTTTAACAATTGTTTTGTAATGACAATGTAATTCATGGTGGTCGTAAGTTTGGAGAGTTCACATGCAAAAGAAAATAAATGACAGGATTAGTTGACGTTAGTGTGACAAAATATCATTCATAATTTAGATGTCCTAATGTTCTTGTGTGTATTGACAAGGAGGAGTTGATCCTAGATAAATAACCACAAAATAAGTATTCTGATCGAGATTAATTAAAATCGTGTTTCAACAACAGCATACAAATCTGCCTGAATGAGTAATGTGGCCAATTAGTCACTTAACTGAACGAAAACAAAGGTGGTGTAGATTTAAGGTGATTTTCGACGTAATTACATATATCAAGTTACAAAAGTAAATATAAGCTTATTAAACAAATACATAATTTAGCGTAAAAAGTGAACTAATATTAACGAATTAATCAACTAGGTGATGAACAAAATTAGTCGAACTAGCGCAAATCGAAAAAATCAAACCATGAATTAGATTAACTAAATCGAAACTAGTACCATTATTAACTAAAAGATAACTAAGGGAAGATAATAAAACAAAAATGATGAATGAAATTAGATAGTAGAAAGGAAAGAACATAATTAGGACTATCAATGTGGACTAATTAACACGACTTAGATTAAAAGTGGATAAGTCTAAAGAATAGAACTAAGCGTCTAAAGATGAAAACATGGACAAATTAATTAACGTATAGAAATATCTGGACTACCAATTAAGTTACTAATTAAATTAAGTGAACTAAGTTAAAACTAACAACTATTGATGGGACTTGGCTAACAATTAATGGAAATAGTTGGTGGAGGCATGATAATAATGAATGAGTCAGGTCTAAATATCAAATGAAAAAGCTAAACCGAAAAAGAAAATTGTTTGTAGTCTTGGAACGAAATATGACAATGTGTGTTTGAAATTTTTGTTGAGTAAATCGTGTCGTTTTATCCTGCCTAGAGCTAAACTCAGGACACCAAAATCGCATGAAGGGAAAGTCACGTGGGAGAGTATGGGCTTAGTAAATTGAAAGTTTGTGAGATGGTAATGGGGTGATCTCAGTGGAGTGTCAACACCCACAAGGGACAATGGACGAGTGGATGGTTGTAGTAGAGCCTGACTGTATATTGATGAAAGGGGATAAAGACCATGGATAGGAGGTCGAGTTATGCAATGAGGACACGTATGTCATCAATAGTGAAGCTCGAGCCAAGGGCATCGGGGACGGTGATGTGATTCTAGGAAGTTCCAAGGGCCTGGTTAGGTGGATTCCAGTGATCGCTGAGAGGTGGAGATGTGAGGAGAGTCCGACTGTGAGTCGGGCTTACAAGGATGGTGTCACTATTTTTGTGGGTAGTTAGCTGCATAGTTGCTGCCGAGTGCGTTAGCGGATTAATTTTGTGGCCAAGTGGCCTACGGAATGTCAGTGTGGAGTTACATCGATGTGGCCATGGGGGGTGTAGAAGTTAGGTTCCAAAAGTTATATAGGAAAGAAATCAATGCCAAGCCCAACGATTGACTGTAAGTATGACAGGTAGATTGGGTACGGCGTTGAGAGGTGTCCTGGACATCTACAGGAAGTGGGTGTTCGTGTATTCACTTTTGGCATTCTCTGAAACTTCAGGGCCTTTCCTCACCTGAAAATATACCATGGTGGCTATGTGTAGGTTGCCTACGCAGGACAAAAATGATGGGGATGTTTCAAAATGGAGGAGCTAGGGGTATTTGACGAGATGGGTAGTAAAAAAAATCCCTGTGTTTGACGAGTGTTAAACAAATAAATTAGGTGAAATCATTCCCCTGGAGAAAGAAAGCTCGTGTAAGTATTTGGTCTGTAAAATGAAAAAATGGGACCATAGTCAGCAGGCTTAGGAGACTTATACTTAATTGTTTAGGTTCTACGCAGAGATGGGTTGAATGGATAGGTTGCATGGGGACATGGGTGATGAGTGTCTCAACACAGGTATCCAATGTAAACTCGATTCAAGTCCCTTTTGCGGCTGAGGTTGTTAACGTTTAGGATTTGGTGCTCGTTAATGGGGATGTGATGGTGAGAGTCGGGGACTTATTGAGGAATCAATGAGAGAGAGATGAGAGAGGTAACATCTTAGGGGTACAGGATCAAACGTTGAGAGACCAATAAAAGAGGAGGGACGTGGGTAGTGTAGTGTGGGAAGGGAGTGTGTGTGTGTGTGTGTGCGTGTGTGTGTGTGTGTGTGTGTGTATTGTTTAGTGTAAACAAGGGTAAAAAAAACATGATTTGTTGAAAAGCAATATATATATATAGGTCGAGTGGAGGGGTAAGATCGAGGACATACGCCCAACAATGAGATTGGTTGGGTTAAGGGAATTAGGGAATAGGTGATGTCGGGGTAGTTTAGGGATCAAAGCTTAAATAAAAAATTATCTTATATTAATAAAAAGTATTTTAATTATTTTGTTTAAATATGTTTATTATTAGATTTATTTTTAATAATGGAATAAAATGTAGTAATCCTGGAACTATAAACCAGAAAAGTAACAAACCCTTTTAAAAACAAGTAAAACCACTTACCTCAAGGCGGATATAGACTACCAACTATAAGTATCACATCGAATTGACGAAGACTACATTAAACCTTGCAAAAAAGTGAGTCTAAAAAACAAAATATTCACGAAATATATCTCAATAGATGAAAACTATGAATCAGGATAACCGTTATACATATCCGAAACCTGTACAAGTACAAGTAAAGTGAAAAACAAATGACCAAATATTGGAGTTGGTCTCACTGGGCATGCCATAATGTTGACCGAGTTTTCTTCATTCCATTTCCAGATTAGTGAGCTGAGATAACCAAGAAAATCAAATAACCTCAAAGATGCAAGGGTTTATGGTACCTTGGGATAATATGGTGACAAATGGATGGGTGCAAAGTGAATGTCCTCGCTGCGAGCTAGATAGA
The DNA here is from genome assembly GCA_019776745.2 of Taxus chinensis. Lineage (NCBI taxonomy): Eukaryota > Viridiplantae > Streptophyta > Pinopsida > Cupressales > Taxaceae > Taxus > Taxus chinensis. Next base: position 715,682,787 of record CM034152.1, read on the forward strand.
ACTTGTGAAACAGAGGAAACTAAGAGAGAAATGGATTAGATGGTATATGCAGGGATTGCTGCCTGATGAAGTCAGTTCCACAGAAATGTTACCTTCCTTTCACGAATGTCAACCCCTGTTTGATAAGAGAAAATGATATAAATGAAAGATAGATAGATAGATAACATGTAGAAACTGATAAATAACAGAACTTGAAAATGTTGATGTATAAAGGAGCTACTGATCTGATCAAAATAAATGTAAAGCAAACCAAGCTAAGAGAACCATAAAAGGCACGAGGATGGTATTCTAGTGATTCAAGTGGCATCACAAGGGCACTGTGATGATATTATGATAAACAAGGGGCTATAATATCAGAGGTTTTCTATCACTCTTAACTTGTTCAAAAGAGGGAGGGAAGGCTTGTATTTATATCCTGAAGGTGGGGTTAGTTTAGGGGTTATCAGGTAACCTGGGTTTGATAAAGTAACCCTGATTAAGTGAGTGGGGGGGACATGATGTGAGTGATTAGGTGAAATAATGGATTTGATAAGCATTATTCTACATTATTTAAATCATGAGTGGGGTTCATGATTTGAATGATTTTTGGAGTATTTAATTATTAGGTGGCATGATATGACTTAATTTGGAATAGTTGGATATTAGCATATAACGAGGTTTATGTATTTAAAAGAGGATTAATTAATCAATTAAGATTGATTAATTGAATATGTCTTTTTGGTGGGAAATGGAATTTATCCAAATTTGGGGGGGGGGGAAGGATTTGAAAGGGTAAGCCTAATGAAGGAGAGAAAATGTGGGGTGAAGGGGAGGAACGATACCAAAAAATGGTGTCTACTCCAGGCCCCGACAAGACCTTGATTTATTTGAAATTTTGTAAGCAAATTGCAATATGTTGGTTTGCTAAATCCTTTTCTATGGAAAATCATGAGAAAACATATACATCTATGTGTGTGTGTCTATATATATATGGTGAATTTAATCACATTCCCAAAAAACTCCTGTGCATGTTGGCGAATGAGTCTAAAGGACCAATAAGGTTCCACAGATTTCTTGGCGAAACAAGAATGTTTTAAAATACTGGCATGTCGATCACTTAGCGAAATAAGAATGTTTTAAAATACCGGCCCGTCGATCACTTGGTGATTCAATATTAAAATATACATTGGGATTGGATATATGTTGGCTATGTTCATTGTTTGTGGAATTTTTGGGAAAAACCCAGGCACTGACATGACCGTAAAATTCACCAAAATCAAATTTTGGAAATCCTACTATTTGCCAATCTACGAATATTCATCGCTAAAATTTTCCCTATGCTTGCGCCATCACATGCAGTCAAGATGATTTCAAATGGTTTACTCCCATTTACAACTTCTTATATAAACAAACCATTCCTGATAATCTCCAACCTCATGAAGATCCATCATGTTGCATGCACATGTGAGGCTACCCGTTATGTCATTGTTGAGAAAATAATTATTTAAACGTGCAATCTTGATGGTCGACTCTTACGTTGCTTAGGGGTTGCCGATATTCCCACCGCTATTTCACAAATACATGACAACATGTGCTGGTGGTCATTTCTCTGGCAAAGCTATGTCTCAAAAGCTTTTGCGTCAGGGATATTATTGGCCTACCATGGAGCAGGACTGCCTATTTGAATACGCTACTCGTTGTGACAAGTGTCAAAAGCATGGTAACCTCCATCACACACCTACATATGATCTCCAACCGATTGCACCAACTTGGCCCTTTTCTCTTTGGGGATTCGACCTCATTGGCATGATAAATCCTGAATCGGCTGATGGACACAAATACATTATTACTGCTACCGAATATTTTACTAAATGGGTCGAAGCAACTCCACTACGAAAGAACAACTAGTACTGACATTTATGATTTCCTCACTAACAACCCATATCATTACATGCTTTGGTATGCCCTCTGCCATTATCAATGATAATGGATCTTCCTTCAAAAATAAGGAGGTTAAAAAGTTTTGTGCAAAGTTCAAAATTAAACAATCATTCTCTCCTCCTTATTACCCACAAGGCAATGGCCAAGTTGAAGCCACCAACAAAACTATTGTCAAAATCTTACGCAAGACAATCACTTCGAGTGGTGATGACTGGCATAATCAACTATTTTATGCTCTTTGGGATTATCATTACTAGTGTGCGCACACCTATTAATGCAACTCCTTTTTCCTTGGTCTACAGTACTGAGGTCGTCATCCCACTTGAACTTGAGATACCCTCATTGCGTGTTTCACTCAAAGGCATACTTAAAGATACAATGAATATCGTGCAAAAACCGTTTACATGAGTTAGAAATGTTAGACTCCCGCCGTGTTCAAACACTCGAACATCTTCATGCATACCAATCTCGCATTGCACATGCATACAACTGTAAAAACTCTTCCTCACAAGTTCATCATAGGTGACCTCGTCTTAAAAGAGAATCAGAAAAATACAAATGTTGAAGCTCCTCTTAAAGAAAAATTTAAGCCTAATTGGCTTGGTCCTTACATTATTAGTTAAAATATTGGTGGTGGAGTTTATCACCTTGCCACCCTTTTGGGAAAGCCACTCAAAAACCCACTCAATGTCATGCATCTTAAGAAATACTACATGTAAAGCAACAATCACTACCCTATGACGCACTCTAGTTCCACGGTCCATACTCGACTGCTGAGGGTATACATCTCAAATGGACCTCATCACACTCACATGTTTAATCAACTCGCTCATTCACTCACACATTTACACTTAACACTTTTTGCTTTGATCAATCAACATATTTCTATACCCATGCATTCAAACCATTTCCTGATGACACACTCTCATTTACGGTTCATTATTGACTGCTGAGGTGGCATAAATAAATGAACCTCATTACATACATACACATCCACTTGGGGGGCACACTATTCCTATCATTCACTCTGCATATCCATTCCATCTCATCCACAACATACTGCATATCTTGGTCGCATTTAGTCTTGCTTACATTTACTTATTACATGTTCATCTTATTACACATGCTAGATAGATATCTTGTATGTCATTATCTTTATCATACACACATCGCATTCAATTACCTTTCTAGTTGTGATCATAGATTCTACAGATCTATTACACGCAGCATGGATGTTTGGCACAATACCTATTACCAGTCCCATAACGGCTCCTGGGGGCATCCACTTTCGTACACTACAAGTGTTATTGTTTCATTTTTGTTCATATCACACTACTTTATTATTATACACGTTTTGACATAATTTTTATCTTTCTAACATGTTAACGGGTGCTTCATGTGCAACATTTGTTATGCATGACAATCTATTTCCATGGTTATCTATTACATTGCTTGTCATTGTTTTCTCTTTATCTGCTCTTGTCTGCGGGCTTTTCCCTTTGTCTTGTGTGCACACTTTTCTGCTTCCGGCCACTACGGCCTTGATTGTCTTGCAACATCATGAGTGATGTCCCATGTTTGTAACCTACTTTTTCACGGTCTACATTGTCTTCTCGCATCTTAGCTTACACATCGTGTGTCTTAGCTTACACATTGTTTTGTCTTATACATGCACGTGTTTGTTTTTCTTGTACTACACACTTATATTCCAACCACTTTGTTTACATGTGCCTTGGTTTCTACCAAGCACATTCCCTTTCCCCCTGTAGGGCACAGTTTCAGCACAATGGTCGGTCCTCTTTTGGGCCGCATACTCCTTCAGTGACGTCGCATGCACCCCAAAAGAGGGGGGCATCATTTAGGTGAATCAGCCACCCCATACAATGTTATACATAACACAACATATTACAGACACAACACAACTTTTAGTTTTAAACACAACTCAGAATCAAACTTGGGTCCTTTAGCACAGTGATGTCCTTCTTGGATGCTTATAACCAAGGGGAAATTACACAATGATTGGTAGTTCAATACAATCTATATAACTCCACACAACAACTTTTACAGGGCATACCACCCTTAGCACTTGGCATTTACCAATTTTACACACCATCTGCAGTGGTGTTCCTACATTTCAAGGAAGCAGTTAAAGGTTAGAGGATGACACCAAAATTTTCTCCCTACACTTCTTCCATGACTTGGCGTCTAGACTTTGCCCCAAAAACTCGCGGTTGACTTCTTTTGCAAATGGCGTGAGATCACCCAAAAAACTCGGTCTTCTACAACATCTTTAGGATCCTTTTTACAGTCTTTTCCTCATCATGGATCAGGTGTACATGTTCCTTTTTCACATTTTTTACATTTTTACTTCTTTGTTACACATATACATTATATTTTACAAGTTTGTTCTTATGTTTTGCAGGTCAGTCTATATGGGAAGTGGTAGTCATCAACAATCACAAACAACATTGCCATCAACAATAGGTACATTGCGACATTATACATGTGATTCTCCCCTAGGTTCATTTTCATCACTTCAGCTTTTGCACTTTCTCTTCCTTAGCATCCACGCTTCACACTTTTTATCACTCCACGCTTTGTCTAGTCCCTTGACACGCTTTCAACATTGATCTACATGGTTATCAGGTACGTATATCTTATCTACTTTATGTTACCGAGCTTTCCACTCACCAACATAAAGTGGGGTAAATGTAGACACAAAATCACGCACTTTGGGTAATTATCTAGTCCTGATTACATACTACTATTCATATGATTCCTAAGTAAGAAAAATACTAATTAACCCATGTCTTTGGCCACCTTTATTTGCTTTCTATTAGCACTTTTAATCTTACACCCTTACTTTCTCAGTCTACCTTTTTATCCTGGATTTTATCATCCTAGACACTAGCACCCAGCCAGGATGCTAGCACCAGGTGCCCTCCTCCCCTCTGGGTGCCCCTGTCCCCTTTGTACTTTACTCACACTTTTTGGGTCCTTTCTAACCATTTGAGCATTTTATCTTTTTGGTAGTCAGCCTTTTCGAGGTTAATTACAAAATTCAAGAAAAGGAATCATATAAATATAAAGTTTATGTGATCATAATAATGGACCAAACACTAAGCATTAACTATCACCACCTAAGGTTGCATCCATCAAATATCTAAGAGCTCCATTGCATCCATCTAGCACCATCACAAGGGACACAAGGTTGGTTATTCTGCATACACTTCATAGGAAGGGAAGCTCATTCTATTCCATGCACACATCTATTACATTTATTTACATCTAGCTTACTTGCTTATTGCTATCAAGTGCGACATGCACAAGAGCCACCTAGGTGCAATTCTGCACACACATGCATAGAACTACATTAGGTCTGAGATGTAGTGCAACACTCAATTCGTAAGTTCACCATTGTGACAGTTGAGGAAAGTCTGACCCCTCATTTTGCATCTTTCATTTTTTAGGATTTGATGTCTATTTGAGGGTTTTGCAGGTTCATATTTCATTGCAGGTTTCCAGCGACCTCGCATGATCTTGTGTGACCTTAGATCAACCAAAGGTGACTAACAAAAAACACCTTGCAACACTCATAGGAGGTTTCCTGAGCTTTTTCACAAACCCAGGCATCTAGAAACAGGCCTAGGGCACCCACGGGCTCCCTTGTCCCTCTCTAGGTGCCCCAGTCCAGCCTATCTCTCCATATCTACATTTTTTTGGGTCTCTTTGTGATGCTTCTGCTACTCTGTTCACCTGGTTAACACTTCGGTACAGTTCAAAATTAATTACAAATCAGCCAAGTACCTTCTTCTCCTCATTGTAATTAGGGTTTCATAATTTATTGCTTAGTTGCTTGGGTGTACTTTTTGTACTTAATTGCATATTTATTTTAGTGCTACATTAGCACCAAATTGGGCATATAGTTTATATTTAGCTTAATCAATGGCGGGAATAAAAGGAGCAGGTAGAGGGAGATATCCGATGCCAAGTTTGGTGGATTGCATGGGAATGAAAAGAGGCTTTGTGACTCCCTTGCCATCTCTGACTAATTTGGTGTCAGTGAAACTGTAACGAAGCATATACTGATACCCAAGACCATACTTTGTGAAATTAGGAGGGGATGTGGCAGAAGTAGAGGCTTCAGGTGAATGATTAATAGTGTTGCAAAAGGCAAATGGGGAGGGATCTAATAAGGCCTCATAGACCACACCCTGATATAGGAATTTAATACACACATGATGTTAGGAAATTAGTGTTCATAGTGTGAACATATGGTTTGAATATTAGTATTATTTAATATTTAAATAATATGTGAGTGTGCACAATTAGTTTTCATACACAACTCATAAAGATAGGAGTGTGTGAGAGTATCTTGGGATTGGGAGTAAGACTAGGGAATAAAGGAGAGATATGAGGATAAAATGATAAGACTTGACTCCATGATTTTAGGAGCAAGCAATTGTATAAAATGCCCTCTCATATTCAATAGAAATTGCCCCATTATACTTTCATTTTTTCTATATTTTCTATACTTTCCATTGCATGAGTTAATATTATTTATTGTTGTTGAATTTATTTATGTAAATCTAGAGATTTAGCATCATTTGGTATCAGAGCAGGTTTCCTTCTGCAAGTGTAGAAGAAGAAGAAGAAGAAGATGGTTGAAGGAATCCTGTAAGAAAATTTCCAGCACACACCTCACGTAAAAAGAACATAGTTTACTCACATGACATCCACTTGGTGTCTCGTTTTTTTTTTTGGAAATATAAGAACAAGACACACAATATTGTAGTTTACATCAGATTCAGATTCGCCTTGTATCTATACATAAAATTTTGTGTAAGTTGAGTGAGTTTTTTTGTTGTTTTTAAAAAAAACGTTTGATAGATTTAATGTATCTATAAAACCTAGATTCTAAATATTACGAAATTTATTGGGTTTGTTTAGTTAATATCTGGAAAAAAGCTATTAAAATTTTACAAAAACCTAGTTTCTAGTTTAAGAGAAAAGTGGAAATAAAAACAGGGATATGAAAAAAGAGTGGTGCATAATACATTTATGTAATTTTTTAATTGGACGCATTTTTACTTGCACGCAACATCCATAGTCAGGGGGTGCATTATCAGTTGAATCCGACACCCAGAAAAATTGTGTAATGAGCCTAAAAGCTACATTTGCTAACTAAGTAGCATCACGATGGAGGAAGGAGGCAACAGAGGAAGGAGGTTAATCAGTGACCTCTCGCTAGCCGCAAGTGAAGGGGCCACACAATGAATTTGTGGCATTTTTTTTTTTTTTGTGTTTAATTTTCATTGTGTGATGTAATAAGAACAGATGATTTATTCATGTTCACTCTTGTAATAAGTGAGCTCCTGCGTGAGCGATATTTGTTATATTTTCCCTTAAATGTAAGGATGGGGGTGAGGAAACATTTACGCTGCTATGAAAGTGGTTGGTGGTCCACTAGAAAACCAATTTGAGATTTTTTGAATCTCTTAGAAAATCACATATAGAGTGGTTAATGGTTCCACTAGAAAACATGTTTGAGTTGATGGTACTCTTTGAAAACCATTGGATTGTAGAACATCAGCAGGTAGTAGACATAACTCACCCATATTCACACTAAGGAGGTGGATGTTAGGAAATTAGTGTTCATAGTGTGAACATATGGTTTGAATATTAGTATTATTTAATATTTAAATAATATGTGAGTGTGCACAATTAGTTTTCATGCACAACTCATAGAGATAGGAGTGTGTGAGAGTATCTTGGGATTGAGAGTAAGACTAGGGAATAAAATAAAGATATGAGGATAAAATGATAAGACTTGACTCCATGATTTTAGGAGCAAACAATTGTATAAAATGCCCTCTCATATTCAATAGAAATTGCTCCATTATACTTTCATTTTTTCTGTATTTTTTATACTTTCCATTTCATGAGTTAATCTGATTTATTGTTGTTGAATTTATTTATGTAAATCTAGAACTTTAGCATCACATTAAGGGTTGAAGGGACCGCATGCATGACATGGATCTAAGGCCACCTGAGAAGAATATTATAATTAAAATTATTAGGCATTACATGGAATGAGACGGTCAAAGTGCATGGCCTAACCATAATGGGAAGTATGATTGTACCTAAGACCCTTTTAGGAATATTATGAAAACCACGAATACAAATAGATGAGGGAGTGAAGGATGCTTCAGAAAGGCCAATTTGCTAAAGGAATGATATATTACAAATGTTAAGACAGGATCCATTATCAACTAAAGCTCGTTTAACTCCCATATTATGGGTGTGAACGTGAATATAAAGGGGGGATCGTTATCTAAAATAGATCGAGAAGAAATTTCAACATATATAAAGGTAATATGCTCTTTGTTAAAAAAAATGCCATAGTGAATCTATGATAAATATATTTAGGATAAGTATTAGGATGAATGTAAGTGTTAGACAAAAAGGATTGTATTTTGTGCTCACGTTCGGGATTGTCCTGTAAACAAGTAAGGAGAGAGACATTCATGTTGATGAAAATGTAAGGATCTGTGGGTATCAAGGGTGACAAGAAAGATGGAGGTAATATGCAAGACTAAGATCCAATGTTCAAATAAGGATCTAAGTGACTGATCATGAGTCACAGTTCGCCAAATGATTTAATATAAATAGAATTAAATCTAATTTCATAGTAATTTGTTGTAATTAACAATATTCAGGTACTTAAGTACAGTAATGCATAAACAATAAACGTAAAAAGATGTAAATCCCTAAGTAAATGAGAGGGAAAGATGACTTAGTTGGTTTTGGTGGATCTAGAAATGATGTGAATTGTGTATATGTTAGAACATGATGGAAACAATGTCTAGATTGCTGGCTGAGGGTTCTGAAACTCAAGACTGTATAGGACAAGAACGCCCACAGGAGGAAAAGAGTGCCCCATGTGCTAGTGACTGATATGAGTGCTAGTGTTTGCTTAGATGCTCAGGTTCTGAGTCTTTTTAGGTTGGAAGATAATCCATGTCACTCGTTCTATGTCACTCCAAGTTTGTTGTTAGGGTCTCGGTTGCACCTGTAACCTATAAAACAGATAACTACTTGCACATGTCCACAAACCACATCAAATATAATAAAAAAGGATGCATAATGTGGAGTCAGACTGACCCTAGTGGTAACCTAAATAGTGAAATTATAACCGAGCACTGCACTACATCTCAAACTCCATGTAGTTCTATGTGGTTGTATATCTAATGATGCCCTAGGTTGCTCTTGTGTAAGTTAGACGATGAGAGCAGGCTAGATCTATATTGTACCAAGTATGTAAGATGTGTGTGATGGAATATAATTAACTCCCCTCCTATGTTGTGTATGCAAATTGATGCAATCCTTGTCCCTTATATGAAAGTGTTAGATGTATACCTTGTAGTGCTAGAAGTAACTAATTATACATATATGATTCCCTTATTTAAATTTCGTAATTGAAAACTGAAAGGCCGACCCAAATTTTTAAAAAGTGACCAAAAGGTGAAAAGGACCCAAAAGAATAAATAGAAGATTAATAAGGGAAAGAGCAACCATGAGGGACAAGAGTGCCTGGGTGTTTCCATCCTAACTGGGTGTTAGTGTCTGAGGTCATCAAAAGATAAATCAGTTAAGTGCCGATAAAGTTGTAAGATGTGTGAATCCAATAATGTGTAAAATATAGTAACCAAAAGGCCCAAAGGAATTATCAACCACTAGTTTTCTTACTTAGGAATCATGTATACATTAGTATACTTTAAGACCTAGAAATGTACCCAAGTGCATGGTTTTTGTGTCTATAATGATCAACATGTTTCTAGTGACATGTTTCTCCAATGCACAGATATCAATGACTGATGTTACGATCAATGTCTTCCTGATTAATGAGATGGATTGTTCCAATCCTGATTAATCAGGGTAGTCTGGATCCCATACAACAACAAAAACTCAGTTATAAGTTACTATCATGTACAACATGACCAAAATCAATGGAAAGTTACATACTTTGAGAAAGGGAACTAATTACTCTATTTTTTTTGGATTAAATAAGGAATGACGCATAGGGCATATGCAAGACAGTGATATGCCTGGAACGATGTGTCATCCGTGACCAATTTCTATTGTGCTTTGTGATCATCTATAGTGGTACTTATCCGTGGGGAAGCGTTAACAGTTGGAGGGAAAATCCTACAACTCTCCCAATATTCTTCCCTTAGCGACAGGATGCCTAAGTCCTTAGTATGGCGACATGACACCTAAATCCTTAGTACTCTTCCAAATATGTCTAAGGCAACAAACACACAAGAACAATTCCATCTCTTATCTCATGACATTCAAGTGTATTTTATCCTTGATTCACTTGTTTAATACACGTTTTTATTTTCACATTTACTAAGTTAAAGTTCAATTTCATTTATCATGAACATTGACTACACTTATCTTCTTTTACATGTGCAACCTTACTCTGACAAAAGGCAACACACAAATGGAACAAGGAGCAATCTCAAGCACAAGATGCTTAGGCAAAGTCAATATATAAGGAGAAAAAACATACATCATTTCTACTACACTCACAAGGTCTCCCCAAAGATCCTTATCCTTTATTAGATTCCATGATACACATTCCACAATCTCCATTTAACACAATGTCAAGTACAATCTTCATTCGATATGCTATTGGTTACAACTCCCTTTGAATCTCCACAAGGTACACTCTTCTTATCTACTTTATGCTACCGAATATTTGTTCACCAACACAAAGTGGGGGAAAATATAGACATAAAATCACACACTTACTATTTACATCACGCCTCTAAGTATGTCATTATATGCATGATTCCTAAGCAAGAAAACTAGGCATTAATAACATGTGTTTTGCTTTTACATCGATTTATCCTTTTTCATACTTCTATTATTTAATTTTTTGGGATAACTACTTTAATTTTGGACATTGGACAACATGTGACCCAACTCTATATTTTTTGTTATATCCTTCGAGGATCCTAGACAATACCGCCCATTAGAGACAGGAGTGCCCAAGTGATACTGTCCCCTTTGGGTGCTTTTGTTCTTTTCCCTCTTTTTATCAAATTTGAAATGCCACATTACTTGTTATATTTTCTAAAACCTTTCTTATCACTATGGGTTGAATTTTTAGTTGTTAATGATGAAATTCAAAAAAGGGAATTGTGTGTGTGTGTGTGTGTGTGTGTGTGTGTGTGTGTGTGTGTGTGTGTGTGTGTGTGTGTGTGTGTGTGTGTGTGTGTGAGTGAGACTCAATCATTATTATTAGAGGTTGGGAAATTTGGGCTATTACTTTGCATCTGCTACTTGGGCAAAGAGCAACATTTAAGGACTACATTTGGGCTGCATTATTCACTACATATGAGGGATTGTTTCTAAATTCCATCTCACACATTAATCTTGGGGAAAAATAGTTGTAACTTGTTATCTTCGTGCGAATGACAAAAGGAAAACCTAGCTTCAAGGGACATAATTCAATCACACACACACACACACTATAACTACATAGAGTCTAAAATGTAGTGCAACACTTGGTGACAATCATATTGGGGTGACTGTCGAGGTTAGTCCAATTCAACCATATGCATTATTTATTTTATCTAATGTTTGCTTGAGCCTTGTGCAAGTATTCATGATTTGTTTTATAGGTTCATGTGTGACAATAAAACCCTACCTCAAATTAGATGTAATAAAGAGTGAAAGGAAGAAGATAAGATTAGACCCCAAGAAGATTAGAAACAAAGCATTTGCTAGGACACTAGCACCTAGTTCAGACACTAGCGCCCAAGGTGGTCCTATCCTTCTCTGGGTGATTCTGTCCGAAGGAGTTTAGATTCCAATTTTCCAGATAGAGCTTAATTAGTCGAGATCCATCTTGTTCCAATCAGTTTTTAGCCTAGAATAAACGCAAATCTTTGAGCATAAACTTTGTCACTCTTAACTCGTGTGTTTCTTGCATGATAGATCTTACTTGTTACTACTATATATATTTGATCTCAGTCCTTTGACTACGATTTGATTATGTTAAATCATCTATTGATGCATTCTCCTCCTGAGTAGGTGCCTTAAGGGGTCTATTGGGATTGGGGTGTGATCGGATTTGGTCATGTGGGATAGGCCAAAACATTTTAGAGATGTCGCTATTAGCCTTAATCGCCCTATACTTACCTTATTTCTTCTCTTTATTCACACATTGCACTCATTATGTCTAATTATCCCACCATGTCTACTTGTTTCTTCTTGTTGCATGTTATTATCCCTGATTTCAGTTATTTTAAAACTTCGCCATACATTCCCATTTATTCCCTACCCTCCATACCTCAAGATCTCAACCCATGACCTTAGGGTTTTCCTCAAGGCTGTCACTATTGCCCATGGATGATGGTGCCTATTTTCGTTTACCATAGTCGATGCCATCACCCATATTTATACGTTATTGATTTCTTAGTAGTTTCACCAATTAATAATTATTTGATTACACTCATGTTTACTCTTGCTCGCACTATTTCACACTAATTCACACCTTAGCTCTTTTGCATTTGGGTCACCATAGTGAGATAAGACTAAAGATCTTCTTGTTGAGATTTTCCCTTCTCCACCCATAGAAATTCTCTCTCAATGTTGTTGTCTCTGGGGAGGATTATGCATCAATGGTCACACACATGCTACAGGTAATTATTTCTAACCCTCTTTAATCCTTTTATTTTGTAGGCATGTGTTTATTGTTATCGATCATTCATTGTTATGGATTAGAGTAGATCTAACTTTGTTTTGATCAACTGCATTATCTTATTATTACTACACCCCATGGCTTTATCCACCCCTTGGTTATCTATTTTCTACTTTAGAATCCTAGTAGGATACCTATGTTTATCTTAGTTGCAGGCCTTAGAAACCTATAACTATCATTGGGTTAGGGTTGCTATCCTCTTGATTTACAACTTTAACACTCCTTGAGTACCTTTGTATTTACACAATGTGCTTGGTCTTAGATTGGATCCCTACATTTGAGAACCCAACTGAGAACTTATCTTTTACTTGTCATACACACCACTAGGGGGTGGTTAGCTATCCACACTTGCACAAAACACCTAGGAGAATTATATTAGGCTTGATATCGCAATGAGGGCATGTAGTACAACAATTGGATTGGTTCAAGAGCTAGGAGCTTGACTGCCAAGGGTAGTCCAATCTCTCCACACACATATTTTCTCCTTTTAGTTTGATAATTCTTTGATGAAGGGTTTTATAGGTTGTTAAGGTTTCTACTTTGTTGCAGGTGATTACAGGTCATCATGAAGATGTGTAAGCAATACTGGTATACATCGAAGATCATTACCAAATAAGTGAAACACACAAAAATTTGCATGTTCATATTGTCAAAGGGTCCAAACATGTACACTTCTAGGTCAAGACCATGCAAATCATGTATGGAACATACAAAAGTCATACGATCTCGCCCCGTTTGGGGTTTCAGTTCTAGAACTTGTATTGTAAAATCTATAGTTCCAAGATCAACCTATTTCACTTCATTGCATATCTAGATCATCCTTGTTTTACCTTGTACAACCAAGTCTATCTATCCTCTCATTTATTTAAACAAGTACTTATCGCTTTATCAATTGTTACATACATAGATGCATTATTTTGATTATGAATTATTAATGTTGGAAGTTAATTAAATAAGAGTAATCTACTTGTTACAAACTCTTACATCTGATAATAAACTAAATGCTTAGAGATTTAATTAGGGTGTAAACATCTCTAAATACAATACAAAAAATCAACAATGAAAACAATTTTCACATATATTCAAAGTAAAGTGTAGAGGCGAGGGAATATATACATTCAACCATACTAGTACATCAACCTTCCTACATGTGACCTTCTACAACATTTACAAAGTCATCCGTGACTCTTCACCTTCTAGAATGATTGTTTCATCTTCCTTTCATACTTCAGGAGGTGCTACATTACTCATATTTTCTTACACATAAAAAGATTTAGAACTTACGTATATTAAAACGATTACATTATGATAAAGTACTATATATCTACGAGCTCTTGGCCCTTATGACCCTCCAACACTATGTATACGGGATTGCCTTCAAATTTGACATTATCAACATGCATGTTGTCCTTCTAACACTTATAAAGGGGAAAAGTGGAAAGTAGGGAATGAGTACGATTAACTTGAAAAAGGGGCAAAAAAAGGGCCAAGACTATATGTACATTTCTGACAAGAGGACCAAGTTATAATCATTCTGACAAAAGACTAAGGAACCAACAAAACAAAAAGAACCAAAATCAGAAGAGGGGAAAACAATATAAAACAATACTACCTATTTTAAATTGATCACTTATTACACTGAAGGCATCCCCTTATGGGAAAGGCCCTTCCAGACATTTCTCCAACTATGTTAAATTTGACAGTTTGACGGTTGTTTGGACATTTTTCGTGTTTCCTAGCTATTTTTAACAGTTTTTTGATCCCTGCATGCTCGGCTCTGTCTGCACTACTTTGCGCCCATGGTTTGAGCTCCTTTGCGCAGTTTCCGTTGATTGGTCATGTTGGTTTAGTTATTATAATAGATAACATAACGTTGAACAATTATTATGGCCAGAACAAATCCATGTTTGTCACTAACTATATTTTCATGGCGGGCTGCATGACATTTATTTTGTGGAGTACATCACGTGATCGAGCCCAAGAAAAGATGGAGCAACTTCAATCCTTGAGAATGCATGGAAGTGCAAACAGTAGATCCTAACATGCAACTTTATAGGAGGAGGAGGAGGAGGAGGAGGAGGAGGACAAAACCATCGAGATATCACTCACCAAAGACCTGTCAGAGTGGCCAGAAAAGGTCTGCACGTCCATATAAAATCATTGGCTTCACTAGTTCCCGCAAGACTAGGAAACACTACTTTACTTTAAGGAAATAAGTTATAATTTTGATGAGTGTGGACACTAAGGTTTTGAATTGTTGGCGAGCTACAAAGAGAGAAGGATTGTTTTATATGCACGCCTTCCTAAGGGATCTAGAGTGTGGACATCCCTGTACCCTCAAATGTTATGAAATTTATTGTGTTTATTGCTTATATTTACTAATTATTTAATTTTGTATTGGTATGAATGCTCTTTTCCCTTCTTATTAAATTTGTAGCAGACTTAGACCCTGATTTGTGAAACTTATACCCTCTTCAATCTCCTAATTACTTGACAACCTTAGTGCTTGTAGCACCATGGCCAATTACTTCCCATCCTACCTCTTTCAAGTAACACTGACAACATTCTAGAAGTCCCCCAACATGTATGCAGAAATGCTCAAATGCAAGTTTGAAATATGGAATATAGGGGTTAATCCTCACCTTAAAAAGCTTCCTACCATGAGCTCTTTAGACCATGAGATTGTTTGTATCATGAAATGTTGGCAAAAAAATCTTGAGACGTGTCGTTCAAAGTGACACCGGTGTACAAGAAACAACCGCTTTCTTGTATGCATATAGAGTTCACCCTGCAACCATGGAACACCTACCACTTATTCAGGTTGCTCAAGATTGGAGCTATAACAAGAACCGTAAAGGTGATAAATGGAAACTGCGATCAACTCAAGCAATTGTTCGAGTCCACCCGTGATTTGTGGATGTCCCAACTCAGGATTCAACATCTTATGACCTTTTATGTTGGTCAAAACTCCTTTTATACAAGCCCTTCAGAAATATTGCCTCCAAATTTGGATCAACCCCACATGACATCAACGACACTTGGGACCTACACAAGCATAACTACAAACTGTGGCATGCTTTAAATGTAGAGATGAAACCTTTAAATGAAGTAATATCTACACTTACAAAATCAATCAAGCCCCTTATAAACATCAACTACAAAAGTAATAACTATCCCTCTAAATCAAATTACGTATCTTGTTCAACGTTCACATTGCATTGTACACATGCGATTGCTAGTATATAAAACAATTACAACTAATCACATGTTGGTTCATTGGTGAAGTTGTTAGGCTCACAAAGAGCCCACCAAGAATCAATTCTTGCTGCTTACAAAGGCTTAAGCACCACAATAAGGGATCAGGTCAGGATCGTGACTGTGGCGGAATGGATACCCCTCAGACCTGACATTATCAAAAAAACTGTAGTTGAAATTAAACATATTTAACTGTATTAAGATGTTTTTAAAAAATATAATTTTTTATGCCAAAGGCATTCCCCCTATGGTAAAGGACCTCCAAACGTTTTTGTGACTGTGTCAAATTTGACAGTCGTTTAGACATTTTCAGCCATTTGAAGGTTTTTCCGAGCTATTACCATCGAATCTCTCCATTCTCCATTCTTTTTATGTTTCTATTTCTCCATGATCTTGGTTTGGATGATCTTGTTTTGACATAGGCAATGATCTGATCTAGATGCAGTGCAAGCCGTGCATCAAATGTGTTACCCAGCTTGGCCAAATCTTCGACCCCTCCAAATCGCAAACATACGCTAAGATTCACTATTTGAGTTCTTTTTGTAAAGCACTTTCGTTGTAGTTTTGCAATCCGAATTACGAATACCAGTACCAGTATGGAGATAATTCCTTCACCGCTAGTGATCTAGCCTATGAGACCTTCACTTTTCCCACCCGTATGCCCCAAATTGCATTCGGGTGCGGCCAAGCTGAAGGTGGAAGTTATTACATGTGATCTAAAGAAAAATAATGCCATTAACTCCAATGCATGCAGATTTTATTACATGTTAACTTCTCTCCACCACTCGTCTACATCGCACCCAACACCAGTTGTTGTGCATCTCACTGCCATTGCTGCCTATTTTGAGCAGTAGCCGAAACATCCATTTTCCATACCTCTGCCTCCTCCATTAGCCTGCAGGAATTTGACAAAGCAACCTTGTCTAGGAAGCTCGACGAGACTTAGCAGAGTTGGTTGTTGGTCCCTGGTGAATACAAGAAGAAGAAGTATGTAGATCTCAGTTGCATTGTTTTACAATAGAATTGTCTTTAAGTGGATTGTTATATCCTTCTTAGTCTTTGGTTTTATTGTTAGCCTTATGATCCTCATTGTCAAGATAGTTCCTAGGCACCACCATTCCCCTTTGCCACCTGAAGATTACACATAGGATCTTCGTAAGGCCCTCATGTTCTTCAATTCCCAAAAATGTAAGTTTAAAACCCAACTTTTTGGATTCATTGTCATCTAAATTCAGATTTTTTACATTGTTCGACTTACATCTGGACCATTATGTTTATGTTTTACCCTTTTTTCATGCACATATAAGGTGGGTGTTTTTCAAAATAAATGACCCATGAATGTCACACGCCAAGCTCCCAGCCATGGTGCTTGCATGGAAAATGCAGAGAAAACAGATTCACTTCCATTCACATTGAAAGGTAGATCAATTCGCCCAAAGCGCAAGGCAGAGCCACGTTATCCCGTCTATAGTTTGGTGAGGTTTCCACTCATTGGGAAATGATAGATTTCATCTGTAGTGTTTTTTATTTTCTTTCATTACATTCTAATACTATTATTTGGACAACGGGTGTTTTTATTTGCTTCCATTATATGCATTTTGATGCAGAAGGGGAAAACCCATTATTTCAGGGACTGATAGCTTTACATCTACTTGTTTCTTTTCCAAGGCCTTATGAAAAAACCCATTTTTTGCAGACCCCGGCATTGCAATAGTCCATGACACCACATTTCTTTGATGCAGTTTGCATAGAACTCATCCGACCTTGTGTATGCTTCAATATATTTCATACATATCTACTAGGTCGTTCACAACTGCAACATGTGTTAAAAATATTGTTTTAATGAATAAATCTTTATATCCACACCCAAATATTCAAGCTCTATTTTGGCATTGGCTTAAGAGAATACTGTAAAAGGTTTCACTGTTCTTCAACACCCATACGAAGCATTTTTGTCAAACTATTAACTGCCTTGTACACATGTATTTTACTTTAAAAAATTTACATACATGCATACACAGGGAAATTAAAAAAATTGGAAAATTTTATTCTAAAGGGATGTCATTTAGGGGTAAATTTAAGTATAAAAGGATGCCTTTTGGCACCAATTATAATTCATATTCTTTCAGACACTGGATTCGTGAGAGCTTGATTTTGGTGCTTTATGACATTCATATGTATTTATCTATGGATATTATTTTGGTATGTCTTTCAATATTAGCAAATTCTTTAATTGGGGTTCAATTAAAACCCTAATCTAACAAACCTTATCTTGTAAGCTTGTTAAAGGATTTTTGGGGTATTAGATGGAATCTAATTGTAACAAACATCCTTAGGCCTTCTATTTATGGCCTTGTGTTGAGTTAGTGGCATTCTTCACAATGTGCATGTATTAATTGTAAGAATTCTGTTGGAAAGTGGTCCACATAAAGTATATGAGTTGGAGACTAGGATAATTTTAAGCCTTTGTTTAAGCTATATGAACCTTGTGAGTTTTCAAACAAATTCATCCTCCTTTTTAGTCATTATTCATGGCTTGTATCTATCACAATTCATATTTTCTAAGGACTTTACATAAGTGATTCCTTGAGAAGTCCAATGAGTGCCATTATAATTACAAAACAAGAACATGGAGAAATAGAAACATAATATGAGATGCAGTTATGACTGCAATTATTGCTTAGTATGAAAAATAGGCTTGTTGAAAAATCGTTAGAGATTTATTTATTAGCACATGAAATTGGCAGATATCAAATCAGATCATCCACCTTTACTGGCATCCACTTAACTTGTGCCAAAATGTGAGCTTTAAAACAGGGGTGGAGGCTTACTTTACACGAGAAAATTTTTAAATGAAGAAAAAATATCATAATATGAGATGAAGTTATTTAGGCAACAAAACAATACTTTCATAAGTTCGTGTCTGCCTGGAACCCCCATCTGGCTTGCAACCGCTTGGATTTTGTTCACAGGTCACTCCTAAACGACCCTTGTTTGCTATATACAGTAAAAATTATATCCTCCTCCCCATATGCAGACCTTGAAGAATTGCTTAATCATGTTCAACGCTACACAAAATGTTCATAGTAGACATGCTTGCGTAGAAAGCAATCTGATTGGTGGCCATACCATACTTTCTTTCTATATTGACCAATCCAATATGATTGGTGGCCATTGGTGTACTTATTTTACAAGGCATGTCCTCTTCAAAAAGGTGAAACAAAATGCAGAAAAAAGGTGAGAGAGAATGGTAATGGTTCATGGTTATGTTCGAGTTGTAACATACAACTTCATAACTATGATTATAGATATGCACTCAGGATCGATCTAAAGGACCCAACATGAGAACTCCAGTCAGTTACAACATTTGATGAGACAGCTGAGTCGATCATGGGTGTTGAAGCTAGCGATCTCCACCTATTGTCTATAGACAAAGACGCGACTAGTGAAATTACAAGCAATGTAATCGGTAAAGAATACTGCTTCACACTTTCCCTAAAAAAAAAGACATACTGCAGAAACAACAGATTGAAATGTGTCATCCTCAGTTCTAAGAAAGTGGATAACAATGCAACTCCTCAGTAACCTTCTTTACGCAAATACTTCTAATGTATCTGTCCCTTCAAACTTTACACTCTCACCCATCCCATTCTATACTTTGAACTATCAACGCTATGTTGCTTATTTCATATCTATGTTTTGCCCTTTTCCCTTGCTTCAGTAGAAAACTTCTGTAGTTCCTTATAAACTGACATATTATTGTCACTTACTACTATGTGGATTGTAAGTAATTTTAAGAAAATAAATGCATTTAACTTGCACTTTTATTATGTACGTATTTTCATCCTTATATACTATTAGAACGTATTGTATCTTTCCATATAACAAATATTCTTTTCCTTAGGAAACACATAAAAGTTTTTTATCCTCAAATTGTTATCTCTTATGATTAGTTCCCATTAGAACTCCACATGCATTTCAATTGATATAGAGTTTATTGATTCTGACATACTATTGCCTCCTCCTACTATGTGGATTGAGATATCTTAAAGAAAATAAATGATAATTACTTGCACTTATATTATGTACGTATTTGCATCATCGTATACTATTGGAACGTACTCTATCTATCTTTCCACATAACTATATTAATTTCCTTAAGCAACAAATGCAGATTTTTAATCCTCAAAATGATACCTCTTACACGTAGTTCCAATTGGAACTCCACATGCATTACAATTGTATATAATTTATTGTATGATTTTTTTGTATGTCAACAAATAATGCATCGGTCATTACTGACCGCAGAGTTTTTCCCAATAGGTGGTACTCCAAGGTGTGGGCACTTCACATCATGGTCAACGCCATGCAAACCGAGGCCCGACTAAGGAGAACTTGATACCCTCTTTACCGCGTGTTCCAGTGGAACTCCACATGCATTACAATTGTATATAATT
This sequence comes from Taxus chinensis, assembly GCA_019776745.2. Lineage (NCBI taxonomy): Eukaryota > Viridiplantae > Streptophyta > Pinopsida > Cupressales > Taxaceae > Taxus > Taxus chinensis. The sequence goes on from CM034152.1 coordinate 715,703,193, forward strand.
TATTGTATAATTTTTTTTTTATTCAACAAATTAAGGCTCGTTCATTATTGACTCGCCGGCTAGTTTTTTCCCACAACGAATACAACTACTGAAGGATTGCAGCCAACATTCCGCAAGTAACTTCCATGGAAACAAATTTGCATGACCATACCAATTCCTTCCATACGAACCCATATTTGCTAAACTACTGCCACACCTCCCCATTTTCTTGTGCCGACCTTGTGTATGCGTCAATATATTTCATACATATCTACTAGGCCGTTCACAACTGCAACATGTGTTAAAAATATTGTTTTAATGAATAAATCTTTATATCCACACCCAAATATTCAAGCTCTATTTTGGCATTGGCTTAAGAGAATACTAAAAAGGTTTCATGGTTCTTCAACACCCCTACGAAGCATTTTTGTCAAACTATTAACTGCCTTGTACACATGTATTTTACTTTAAAAAATTTACATACAGGCATACACAGGGAAATTAAAAAAATTGGAAAATTTTATTCTAAAGGGATGTCATTTAGGGGTAAATTTAAGTATAAAAGGATGCCTTTTGGCACCAATTATAATTCATATTCTTTCAGACACCGGATTCGTGAGAGCTTGATTTTGGTGCTTTATGACATTCATATGTATTTATCTATGGATATTATTTTGGTATGTCTTTCAATATTAGCAAATTCTTTAATTGGGGTTCAATTAAAACCCCAATCTAACAAACCTTATCTTGTAAGCTTGTTAAAGGATTTTTGGGGTATTAGATGGAATCTGATTGTAACAAACATCCTTAGGCCTTCTATTTATGGCCTTGTGTTGAGTTAGTGGCATTCTTCACAATGTGCATGTATTAATTGTAAGAATGCTGTTGGAAAGTGGTCCACATAAAGTATATGAGTTGGAGACTAGGATAATTTTAAGCCTTTGTTTAAGCTATATGAACCTTGTGAGTTTTCAAACAAATTCATCCTCCTTTTTAGTCATTATTCATGGATTGTATCTATCACAATTCATATTTTCTAAGGACTTTACATAAGTGATTCCTTGAGAATTCCAATGAGTGCCATTATAATTACAAAACAAGAACATGGAGAAATAGAAACATAATATGAGATGCAGTTATGACTGCAATTATTGCTTAGTATGAAAAATAGGCTTGTTGAAAAATCGTTAGAGATTTATTTATCAGCACATGAAATTGGCAGATATCAAATCAGATCATCAACCTTTACTGGCATCCACTTAACTTGTGCCAAAATGTGAGCTTTGAAACAGGGGGTGGAGGCTTACTTTACACGAGAAAATTTTTAAATGAAGAAAAAATATCATAATATGAGATGAAGTTATTGAGGCAACAAAACAATACTTTGATAAGTTCGTGTCTACCTGGAACCCCCATCTGGCTTGCAACCGCTTGGATTTTGTTCACAGGTCACTCCTAAACGACCCTTGTTTGCTATATACAGTAAAAATTATATCCTCCTCCCCATATGCGGACCTTGAAGAATTGCTTAATCATGTTCAGCGCTACACAAAATGTTCATAGTAGACATGCTTGCGTAGAAAGCAATCTGATTGGCGGCCATACCATACTTTCTTTCTATATTGACCAATCCAATATGATTGGTGGCCATTGGTGTACTTATTTTACAAGGCATGTCCTCTTCAAAAAGGTGAAAAAAAATGCAGAAAAAAGGTGAGAGAGAATGGTAATGGTTCATGGTTTATGTTCGAGTTGTAACGTACAACTTCAGAACTATGATTATAGATATGCACTCAGGATCGATCTAAAGGACCCAACATGAGAACTCCAGTTAGTTACAACATTTGATGAGATAGCTGAGTCGATCATGGGTGTTGAAGCTAGCGATCTCCACTTATTGTCTATAGACGAAGACGCGACTAGTGAAATTACAAGCAATGTAATCGGTAACGAATACTGCTTCACACTTTCCCTAAAAAAAAGACATACTGCAGAAACAATAGATTGAAATGTGTCATCCTCAGTTCTAAGAAAGTGGATAACAATGCAACTCCTCAGTAACCCTTCTTTACGCAAATACTTCTAATGTATCTGTCCCTTCAAACTTTACACTCTCACCCATCCCATTCTATACTTTGAACTATCAACGCTATGTTGCTTATTTCATATCTATGTTTTGCCTTTTTCCTTGCTTCAGTAGAAAACTTCTGTAGTTCCTTATAAACTGACATACTATTGTCACTTACTACTATGTGGATTGTAAGTAATTTTAAGAAAATAAATGCATTTAACTTGCACTTTTATTATGTACGTATTTTCATCCTTATATACTATTAGAACGTATTGTATCTTTCCATATAACAAATATTCTTTTCCTTAGGAAACACATAAAAGTTTTTTATCCTCAAACTGTTATCTCTTATGATTAGTTCCCATTAGAACTCCACATGCATTTCAATTGTATAGAGTTTATTGATTCTGACATACTATTGCCTCCTCCTACTATGTGGATTGAGATATCTTTAAAGAAAATAAATAATAATTACTTGCACTTATATTATGTACGTATTTGCATCATCGTATACTATTGGAACGTACTCTATCTTTCCACATAACTAATATTAATTTCCTTAAGCAACAAATGCAGATTTTTAATCCTCAAAATGATACCTCTTACACGTAGTTCCAATTGGAACTCCACATGCATTACAATTGTATATAATTTATTGTATGATTTTTTTTTTGTATGTCAACAAATAATGCATCGTTCATTACTGACCGACAGAGTTTTTTCCCAATAGGTGGTACTCCATATGTGTGTCACTTCACAATCATGTCAACTCCTGCAAACCGAGCCCGACGAAGAGAGAACTTGATACCTCTTACACGTAGTTCCAATTGGAACTCCACATGCATTACAATTGTATATAATTTATTGTATAATTTTTTTTTATGTCAACAAATAATGCATCGTTCATTATTGACCGACATAGTTTTTTCCCAATCGGTGGTACTCCATAGGTGTGTCACTTCGCAATCATGTCAACTCCTACAAACCGAGCCCGACGAAGAGAGAACTACGAAAAAAATAAATTTCACATAAATTTTGAGTTGAGACGTCATCACCCAGAGCGTAGTAGACAATGGCAATCTCAAATATCTGTCAACTTACATCGACCAACAACCTACCATTCCCTGTCATTCCAAACTTTCCAACAAATACAACTACTGAAGGATTTATAGCCGACATTCCACATGTAACTTCCATGGAAACAAATTTGCACGACCATACCAATTCCTTTCGTACGAACCCATATTTGCTAACTACTACCACGCCTCCCCATTTTCTTGTGCCGCCACAAGAAACTTTCGCAAGTACTGAATTTTCTTTAGTTTCTCGGACATGTACAACCAATTCCTCCTCTCCTTCTGTCTACTTTCCACCTTACAATCCACAATTGACCCAAACAAAACACCCCACCCCTTCCCATACACAAAGACTTCCCATATTGCCACCCTCGTTGCAGACTATTAAAGCCCAATGTCGGTTTTGCAAAAGAATAGATTTGTTGGAAACAATCCAAACTTTCTCAATCTGTTTGGAAAATTACCCTGGAATTAAAACAATTTCCTTTGAAAGCTTTCCCTCCTATAGCAGATGCAAATCTGAAAAACACGGTCATCGCTTCTCTTCGTGGAACAACATGGACCCTGAAAAAGAATCCTACCATTCTTGCATCTTTAACCTAAATTGAGGAGATGCTTATCGCACGAGTCAATCCATTACTGTAGGTCACCCAAGTACGTGGAGGAAAATAGAAATACTCAGGACACACCATAAGTTTCCCATAAAACATTACTTCAGTAGCAAAGTACCTTCATTCCAATCAAAGAATTAAAACCCCTCGAAGGCCATGCATTATCTTCTTTTAAAGATTCGCTAAAACATATAAAAATATGTTCTTATTGATGAAATGAGTTTCATCAACCCAAAGTTGCTAGGAAAAATTGACAGTAGGCTACGCGAGGCTTTCCCACACTAAAAAACATCTGAATTTGGAAACATATTAGTCATCCTCCTCCGAGACCTCGGGAAATTACCACCAGTCATGGACAATCCTCTTTATGCAAGTAAATCCTATGGAGCCACCCTTTGGAAGGGATTTCATTCTTCCATTACATTGCAAACTATATTTCGTCAACAAGGAACAACCGATGCATAAGTTTCATTCTGGAATTTACTACTTAACATGCGAGATTCAACCCCTCTTATTGAGGACTGAAAACTCCTAATGTCTCGCACAGACACACACCTAAATCAGCAAGAGCTCAAAAAATTTAAGGATGCACCACATTTGTTTGCAAAAAATGACCTCGTGGACTCCCACAACCTTCAGATGCTGAAGGCATTGAACGTTCCAATCGCCCAATCCATTGCTGAAAGTAACAGGTGGGTTGGACCAAGAAATCTTGATGATGATCAGTTGGAGCACAAAGTTCTGTTGTGCAAACAACAAAAAATCATGCTTATTACAAATTTATGGGTTGACGCAGGCCTCGTAAATGATGCTACAGGAACAATCACCGACATTGTCTATGATGCATCAATGCCACCACCAGTATTACCTTTATTTATTGTTGTCAAAATTGATAGATACAACGGCCCATGTTGGGATCCCTCCAACCCGTTACATATTCCAATACCCCCTATTTCGAGAGGGAATCGAAGACAATTGCCGCTTAAAATGGCCTAGGCATTAACTATCCACAAGTCCCAAGGACTTACTATGCATAGAGCAACTGTTGATATTAGAACCAATGAAGGGTAGGGTCTAACATTCACAACTTTCTCCAGAGTTGCCTCACTTGTAAATCTGCACATTTCACCTCCTTTTTCATTCGAAAGGTACTAAAAAATGGCGCACGTAGCAACACTTGGAGCAAGAAGAAATGAGGGAAGCAAGATTACTATCACTCAACCCTTCGTAAATACTACACTCTACTTTGATAGCACCTTCGCTACTACTTTACTCAACACTTCTTCTATCCTAGACGTCATTTCCGTTCAAGGGGTATCAAATTTACTCATTTTTACAAGATATAAAATTACCCTCAAAAGGCTACCATTCATGATATAATTCTTCTCATGTTAAGTTCAAATAAAACAGTTTGCAAAACGATACCACTCATGATATGAGATTTGAAAATGTATATTTACCAATTTTTAACAACTTAGAAATGAAGAGATGAAACCTTTAAATGAAGTGGTTGGTCTATATATCTTCAATTACAAAATTACACTTTTCAACATACATGTTCAATTTTTCCTTTTTAGCGTTTCCTGTTTCTTTATGTTAACCAACAACAACACATTTTTAATGTCTTCATCTGCACACAAATACCTACAATTTTAAAATGCTGAGAAAGAACAATGCAATTTATAGTTGTTTCCATCCAAAGCTTTCTACATTATATCACTTTTTTGCATTTTGAATAGTTTTAAGGGTTGGACCTCATGTTTGCGCATTTTAAATGAAGTGGCTCATCTATATTCTACACATACAAAATCAATCACCCATAGTTTAAACAAACACAAATACAAAAGTAAAAAACTATCCCTCTTAACACAAATAACATATACTGTTTTTTTTTTTCAAAATGCCTCAAAGAAATGTGGTCTCATGGAATGCTATGATTGTAAGATATGCACAAAATAGCTCTAACATTGATGCTCTCAAACTCTTGAGGGTAAAAAAGAAATTTGAAATGTACCATAAACATTTCAGATTTGTTTATATATAATTTGCATATTTTGTCTCATTTTAATTTCATGGAGAGATAATATGTTAAAACACTTAGTCATTCTTTCAATATACTTTGACAACAACACTTCACATTCACTATATTCTTGAGAGTGAGTATTAGCAAACTTACATGTCTCACTTGCATTTGTATTCAATTATTACACAACTAACTATTATCTAACATCCCTTCTAATGTATTTTGCAACATTTGTTCCGGCTTTAATAGAAATCAGTATCATCAATCACACGCCTTATCAACCTTAACTACAAAAGTAATAATTGTCTTTCTAAATCTAATAACATATACCATTCAGCGTTCACATTGCATTGTACACATGCGCTTGCTAGTTTTTATAGAAGAAGAATTGTCTTGAATATAAAATATTATTATTTTTAATTCCATTACCATACCAGTAATTGTTCTTGAGTGGGCTAAGCACACACCAGGGGACGCGATCTATTTAAAAAAAAAATCCCGTACATGTGATGGAAAAAACAATATCGTGGAAGTCTTAATCATCGCTATTTGCAAATTTCAGACGTTCGAGTCAGTGGAAGCTTAAGCAAACCTGAACATTGCAATTGTTTGCAGACTGGAAATGTGAAGAAATGAAGACGAAATGTTAAAATCAGTCCAAATGGCTTCTTTCACAGAGGACACTCACTACTAATCTTCACCATGGCTATTCATCAATGCAGGTAACTTTTTGCTCTTTCTTTCCCAGTTATTAATTATAATGCCCTTTTTTTTCCTCTGCTCGTTATTTATATATATATAGATTTTCTTGCTTGTTTATGCAGTTTGGCAAAACTGTTGGAACAAATACAACATTTGGATGTCAATATTCTTGCTTATGTTCCAGACAATCTGTTAGAGACTTGTATATTAAAAACAAATCTAATATCAATTGGAGAATACATATTGTGGGTAAAGCTTCAGATTCACCGTTGAATAGATCCGTTTCCATTGCATATGAAGCTTCTTCAAAATTTAGATCAAAGATTTCGAAAGTATTGGGTTCCCCAAAGAAGAGACTACTAGAAGCAATCGCCCCTCTGGAGCCGGTTTTCACCAAGGTACTCACTGAACTCTGTAGAAATTAGGGCTTTACACCATGTTTGTTTTCAGTATTCATGGCTGTAGTTTTTTTTAAAGGATAATTCAGCAGGATAATGCGTTGAATGTAGGGTTGTCTTTTCTTGGCCTTGATCTATGTTATTTTGTAAGCTTTTATTTGTTCTTTGCTTGGTAAATTTTGGGTGAGGTTTTGGCTTCCTTATAAGGAGGTGTGGGGTTGGATTGGACCACGTTCTTAAGATTTGTAAACACCGGCCATGCTTGAATGGGGTTAGGCTTCGACACCATTCTTCAGATTTGAAAACATGAGTCATGCTTGAATGCATCCCATATTTGTAACACCACAACCTCAGCACGTGTCCACTAGAGTTGTGGGTCACCCTGATTAAGGTCGGTGGCATTTGAAACCAGGGTCTCACGCTTAGGCATGCCCCTGATCACCATCACCCTGCAACCGTTTGACAGACCAAGTTTGATTTTAATTGTAATGTCTGTAATTATTTTGCCAAGAATTCGGCGGGATGGTGTGATGAATGTAGGATTTTTTATTCTGCATATCTATAGCTGTTGTTGTGTTAGCTATCATTTGTTTTAGAGGATACAATTGGTTGCAAAGCATGTGCACCAAGAATTAGAAACCTGGAAAATTAGAAACTTGAGAAACAAAATTACGAGAAATAGGAACAAACAGGTCTGGGAATGACAGAAACTCGACTTCTTAAGAAAACAACTGGAAATAGGGGATCAGCAAGAAACATATTGAGCGGAAACTTTTGGAAACTCGTGGAAATGGGATTGGGTTACTTCAGAAACTCCTAGAAATGGTATTGGAAACTTAGGTGAAGATTTTGAAATGCTGAGTTCCTGTGGTGGATAGGGAAAATTTTAGTGGCTAGTATAATAGGATTTCCCAATTTGTGGTTTTTCTTCATGTTTTAACCAAGAAAATCTGCCATTTGAAATCAATATTTGCTTCAACTTCTATAAATCAATTTTGCGTTGCTTTAGGAATTGCCTATTTTTGGTATAGAAAATATTAAAAGTTAAGGAAACTAGAAATATTTATTGATTTGCACTCTTAAAAAATTAAGAAGTTAATATTAGAAATATTCACCAAGATTTCTAGCCATCTTAAAAGGTATGGTTCCCTTAGATTTTTCCCAGTGAAGGAAACTTCTGGAAGGTTGAGGAAAATGCTGGAAATGTTTCCAAGCTTCCTGAAGTTTTCAGAATGGAGAAGCATTTTGGAATCCTGGAAACAAGTTTTCAGTGTACCGGAAACAGTTTCAAGGATTTAAATATTGCAAACCCCACTTGTATTAAGCTTTTTTTTTTGAGGAGTTTCACCTCGCAGAATCCTTTACTAATGTCCACATGCACTTCAATACAATGTCCACCTCTCAGAATCCTTTACTAAATTACTAATGTTCACATGCACATCAATACAATTCTTTATTAACAAATAATGACTATAAGTGGTCTCATCAGGTACTATGCATGAGAAGCCACGAAACATCTAGTGTTGTATATTCTCTTATCTGTTAATATTTTTTCATTAAAAATATAGTTGGGTGTTACTTTACTGATGGGAGTAAGGGGCATGATGATTTGAGGACATCCCCACCTTCCTCTGGCTAGTTGCCAATGGTCTTTTCAGGTTTCAAACTCAATAATGACAACCAAACAATGCGTTGGTTGCATGACTAAACCAATGCCTTACAGCTCAAGAAAATGACAGGCATGCATCACATGTGCCTGTGTTTCCTAAGGCACTCCTCTCATTCAGGAGGATATACTGCATGTCAATCCCTGGTAATGTTTTATGCATTGCATCCAATAGAAATGCATGCTCCACTGCTTTTGCAGGTTTCTTTTTCTATAAGTTTGATTCTTGCAAGTGTGCTTCACAGACAGGATACTTAATGTCTTTAGCCACAACATTGCACAGGTCCATACTCAACCCTTACTATTATCTGGTGAATGAGTTTTGCTTGAGATGATATACCAAACACAATCAGAACCCGTCTCACTGTAAATGTTTAGGATCTACTGATTAACAATCCACTAAAAGGGAGCCATTCTGGCTAACTTAAGTTTAATTGTTGTGAAATAATAGTTTGTTATGCAAAAATGACAGCAGTAGAGTAAAACAGGTGGCTTAAAGCATGCTTTCAAAAGCTCATTTGCAACTAAACTTTGAGAATACTATCATATTAAACATCCATGCTTTCAGCATAAGAAAAGGTTGTAGCATATTCTATACTTTAAGAATGATCAGTAACACTGTGGGTTTTAAACAAGATAAGAATTTGGTTAAAACCAAACATCAGGTTTCAAATCTGGCAACTATATTATTGCACACCCCTTTCCTGTCTAGAGAAAATGCTAGGTTTAAATTGCTGTCTCTTTTTCCTTTAAAAGCTTCTATCAATTAAAAGAGGCAGTTGGACTCGGAGGTTAGCAATTTTTTAGCTTTCTTTTCCCTGCATGGGCTGTCTGTATCTGCCGCAGGGTCTTATTAGTATTACTTTTCTTTTGTTCTATTCTTTGGCTAAGTAAATGTAGGGTTTCTATTATGGGCCCTCCCTCCTATCAAATGAGGTACTTGGAGAAAAAGAAAAAGAATGTAAAATACATTAATATCCATGATTAACCAGAAGTAGGTTAATGTGACTCGGGAATACATCCAATTATAATAATTAGTAGAAAATGCTAGGGTAAAAGGACCCTAGGATCAAAGACCACCTAAATCTGTAAAGCAAAAGTACTGAAAATAAACAAAGGGGGTTAAACCCAAAGCAGTAAAGCCCCGAAACCAATGTGGTTAAGGCGCCAATACAAATAGCAATGTCTAGGGAGCAAGAACCCCCAAAGAGCATGAGCTAATGAAAGTCAGAAAAGGCTGAATGCAAGTCGTTTCATACATCTGTGACCATGTTCGGGACAGAGGAATCATTTGTCTCATTGTTTATCATTGTGAAAAGGCCAATGCAGGGTCTAATAATGCTCAGAGTGTCTAGGGCTGAGGGGGTCTAGGCTGTGTAATCCTGGAAGGAAGCAAAGTACTCCCTCTAGAATCCCGTCTAACATCTAAGGCCAAAGAAACTCTCGTGGCAGCGAAGAAACTTGTGATGTGTGCATGTTCCCATGGCCTGAGAAGCAGTCAAGAAGGAGCAAATACACTATGCTGAGAAGGAGCAGATCCATGTCGCTCAGAGAGTGTGTGTTGGGGCACCCTAGTAGTGGTGGTGGTGTGCAAAGATGAGTGCCACCTCACTGACCTACCTTCCTTAGTGTGTGAAGCAACATTATCTAAAGGATAGTTAATGCTGTGAACCTCCGTGACGGGCTGAAAGAAAAAGGTGATCAACACGGGGGGCTCTAGGGGCTTCCTACAAGGACCTCCATCGAAGGGTGACATTCTCCCCAAGAAAAAAGGCCAGGTACCGTTGGGCTGGATATCAAAATAAAGTGGATAGAGGGTCACTTGAGACTCTTTAAAGACTATGGTATCTCCCTAGAATCTCATAATAAATGAGGGATCTGGAAATGAAGTGCTGCTTAGTCTCCAGTCCACCTTGTGGAGGGAGCAAAGATGACAGATCCGGTCCTCACATGGAATATGAAGATCAGTCTCAGCCCATTATGGCTGCGAGTATACCCTTAACTTGCCAAGGGTGACCAATGATACTGGAGGTAGCCAGGGCAACGAATGACACCATTCACCACCAACAAGAAATGCTCAGTGTAAAAGGGAAGTTTGGGGCTGAGCAGCCGAGGAGGAGAGGTCCAGGTGACCTTGATCTACTGTCTGCAGACATCATCTGTGACAGCTTTAATGATGACATCCTTTAAGGGAAGAAGCTGATACATAAATTCATTCTTACATACAGACAGGTGTTTACAGTTACACACACACATATGCACATGGTCATGCGGACATGTACAACATACAGGTACACATAGACACACACACAGAGAGGAACACAGAGAGGAACACAGAGATCCTTGCAGGCACACACCATATTGGTCTTATGTGGCTGAGTTTCAGGGATATTCTTCCCTTCTGCCCCTCACGGTTTCCTCGTGTTTATGTTTCTGTAATGGTTTCCATGAGGAAATGAGGGTTGGGTGTGCCAAATGCAAGATATAGTTAAACCCTATGGAAGGTTATCAGAAAATCCAATTTGCTACTCCACACTTTAAGGGTTACTATTTGATTAGTGGAATATGAGAGCGGTGGAGGTGACCAACTACAGAACAGTGGGTGGGCCTGACAAACTAAAGTATACTCTAACGGAGAACAACACTTGGGATGAGTCTGATTACAGTTCATATATTTTTGAGGGTGTATGCCCAATAAGATTATTTCATGGTTTTCCAAAACACGATGCCACAAGGCAATGTTATGTACTATTCAAGAGAGTTTTATCAAGCTAGCTTGCTTGTTGAAAAGATCTCTCCTTGCAGGTAGTTGCCATGTATGTTGATGATTGAAAGAGTCCGTCAAAGGGCATGTAAGATGTGAAACTAGCTACTTTTGAGGAGGCCATACAAAAAACATAAGCATATTTGGTCATCATAAGTCGTTTTACATTGGGATCTTCCTTCGATCTTTTCCAACAGCTATGCCAGATCTAGAAGGTATATAGAATTCTGATTCCTCCCGTACTCCTACTATTGGATAGCCCAAAAGGATATACATGGATCCGGCTGCCATTTTTTCATTATGTTTAAAAGGACTTTGTCTTAATTGTAAGGAAGATTGGGTCATGGGCCACCTGCACAGGGACTGTTCACATGATTGAATTTTTTGGATAAAGAACGAAAGTTTGCTGGGCTCAGCCTGAAAATGATCAACAGGGACTAATCAAGGTTGAAGAGGAAATCACCTATCACATAGATTATATACGGTAAGAGATTCCAACAATTTTACTTTATTACCTTGCAGGGAATAACTTTATATCGGGCCTCGAGTGTGGGGAGCAAGGTTAATGAAAGAACAGTGATGACAGTTTATTCATTCTGACAACACTCATAACTTAATTGGACACCAAATCAGTGCCATTTGTGGTGTTGAAACTTGAAACATGAACCATTACAGAACTTAGAGGTAGCAGTAAGAAATGACGCTGTGATGGACTGCAAGGGGATGGTTAACGAACTGAAATAATTGCTGGACAGCCAGGAGGTTGTTAGCATATGCAAAGAGAAGAAAGAATTCAGAGAAGGCTGAATGCACACAACTGCACTGCTCAAATGTCACAGGCAGAGTGAATTTATTATGTGAAGAGATGGTTACAGATTGGTTGAACAGTTACCAACCGAATAACTACAAAACAGCTTTACATGCTATATAAAGCTCTATATTTTAACACCCCCTCTTAATGACTAAACCGGAAACAAGACCAACTTTGTCCTGAAATTTTGCAAATTTCCTATAGGCCATATGTTTAGTCATTAGATTTACAGACTGTGCCATAGGTTGTACTTCAAAATCAGCAGTCCATGAGCATGTTGCGGTTGTCGAATGGAGAAGAATCGCAAAACAAAAAACTGGTCGCATGAACAAAGGATATGGCAAGTGGTCCACTGGTTCTTTGTTATGTGATTCATTGACCAGTGATGAATCACCAATGGCTGAGAGTGTCAGCCCCATCTCCAGAGTGCTGAAATCCGAACCATTAAAAAATCTGTTCCAGGCTTGTGTAGCCTGTTGGAGTCTGTACAGAGACTCAGATATCTTGCAATCGAAGTCACCTCGAGCATGTCCTTGCAACACCATGTAGTGCTCATCGAACTTTCTCAATAAGAGAAATGTGACCATCTATGCAGTAGGAGTTAGAACCAAACTCCGCAACAGTAGGAGAAATAACCATCTCCATCTCATCCGTCTCAGCACTGGGAGAAATAACCATCTCCACAGAAGTAGGAGTGAGAACCAACTGCTCATCTATTTGCTCTATATTTTAACAGAGGTAAGTTTTGATTTTTATGTAGTAACTTTGACAGGGGCTGATGTGGTCGAGGGCATAATGGTAGAGTACCTTGGAATTCTGTACGAGTCTTGGAGACATGCATGAAATTCGAGAAGGGACAGAAGATGGTCATAGTTAGGGTTTTGTCACCTGGAGCAAATAAGCTGATTTGAGCACACAAAACCAAACAAATTGGAAGAAATGTGTCATGTTCAGTATTTCAGTCTAATGCCATGAAGGTTCTAGATGCTGAGGTCAAGCACATAAACTAGCAAGACAAAAGGATGTAATGAACCAGTTTAATATACAATTAACTATCGTGAATAATACTGAAAAGGTGTGACCCATCACACTTATACCTCTTTAGCATCTATATAAGGATGCCCTATGTACTGCTGTAACAGCATCCTGTGCATCTCTTAATATTTCATACAATATGTCATATTTTCATATATACCCTTCTTATCTCTGTATCAAAAGAAGCATAGTCAAGACCGAATGCATGCTTTGTAATGATAGTGGGGCATGGAGTATTTCAACATCCAGTGTTCCAATTGCTTTGGGGACAAAACATTTTAAAGAGGGGAGCACTGTAATGATACTTTGGTTGTATTTAGGGCATTTAGGATATTTCATAGAAACTCTCCAATGTTAGACAAAGCAAAGAATACTTGCAAACGAATAGTCACTGGTGGCAATAAATAAATAAATTATGCAAAATGGAAATATATTGAATAGAAGTATTAGTACTATGCCACTTCAAGGGTGATGTTTTTGCACATTTACTATTGTTTTTTCTTTTGATAAATTGTTTAGTCTGGTTTGATGTTTCTGTGCATTTATAAAGTGATTTCTATGATATTTTCAAGTATAACAAAAAAAGCTACTTCTTGTGAGTTGATGTCACATTCTTTTTGATTTTTCCAACAATTTTTTTTTCACATGTTTGCCTTTCACTTTTGCTGTCCTATGAAAACAGTTGAACGAGGACGTCCCTGTAAATTTTGCAGTGGCATTGGGTATGGTGTTTGTATTTATAGTGATCGCGATAAAGGGATATGTGGCTAGACAATCTGAAGACAATGGACGAGGTTCTGTGTCAGATCTTATAAAGAGGGGTCAACTTCGATCAGATAGAAGAGCAATGTATGTATTTCAGTCGCACATTTTTCAATTTAATTTATTTGATAATTGATTTTTTATTTGAAAAAGTATTTCTCCATTGCGTGAACTTTTATCCAGGATTTCATGTCATAACCTCTGGGGAGAAAATTTCAAATATTTATGTGTCCAAGCCGTGACCATATCTTCATGAGCCAATAACTGTGAGTGGATGTCCAAAATCCAATAAAATGTTTAGATAGAGTTCATGAAAAGAGTCTTTTGTATAAGCAAGTTTATGGTAAATTCAAACAGTTCATGGCCTTAGAATAAGAACGACAATTGCAGTATGTGCAACAGGAGATATTTTTGATGTAGCTTTGATTCTGTTTCACTATGATTACTTGGATCAATCTCTGATAGATGAGATTGGACGTCCCGGATGGTGGATATTTGCGGTTGACTGGGGATTTTGGTTCATCATATTGATTCTATACGTTACATGATCTACTTTCAGTTCAGTCAAGAGATAGATCCCTATCCCTATGTAAAAGATATGGGACTGCTTGTTGAATTGGCTGAAGGGATCTGGCTATTGGCCCATCTCTACTCTTATTAATCGAGTGCCCCCTTGTGGAAGGCGAAAAGGATATCATAAAGTATTCATGTAGAGTAGGCACAAGTATTATATCTGCTTTATTAGAAGTAAGAATCACAAATATTTTTCAATTGAAGGAACAGACTCACTCATGCACTTGAACACAAACCCAAAGGCTTCTTGTATTAGACTACTACAATGAGAGATTTCTAGCCTGTTTACATATCAAATCTGTAGACTTTCCATCTTCTCAATATGATTGCTATGTTAACTTTATTGCACAATGAAATGCTCACATCTGTCATGACGTTGCCTGCAAAACAGAACCTGTGTGCGGTTTTATTCCTAAGACAGATTATACAGAAAAGTCAAATCACACACCGGTTCATGATCTCTTGATCAGTAGATAGCCCTGTTTCTTGAATTAACTACTTTTGTCCCTTTGTCCCATCAAAATACTATTTGTTGCTCGTCACCCGTCATTGGTTCTGCTCTTCCTTGGTACCCATGGTTAGAATGTTTGGCTCAACCTGGTGCATTTAAATTTTGATCCCAAGGGCCCAAACACAAAACTTAATCTTTAGGGCCTTAGTTTATGATTCCATTTCCCTACAACTTGTTCACCCCGTGCTCTGCTCAGCATCTCTGCTCTCTACAATGTTAACACTCCTTATCCTGCGCATTACTGTTTCATGCCAATCATTGGCAGTCATAATTAGAAGGTGAAATAATTAAAAAATGTTCAAACATAAAGATATGCATCAATATTTTGATGCCAATGGCCCTAGCACCAAATTCTTGTCTTTAGGACCCTCAGTTATGACTCCATTTCCTGAATTTGTTTCACCTGTAGGCTGCTTAATACCTCTGCGTGCTTTAGTGTCAACACTCAACCAGCTCGTTGAATCTGTTCTCCCTTGGCAATTTAAGTTTTTATCACAAAATTTAGCTACCGATTCCTTGAAGTGTTCTCTACAAGATCACACTAATCATTTTCACAACTTAGATTTCTATATTTTAAATTTTCAGTGCCCCATTTACCCTTTCTATCTGCATAATTATATAAAAATGAGAGTCTACTGCAATAGAATGGACACACATCATCAATACGAATCTAAGTTACAGGTTCAGGTTTGGGTATGGGTACAGTGAATTGGGTATTTGTATGGCAATTTATTTTGCCTCAGATACGGCCTGGGTATGACTGTACAAAAAATATAATTATTCTATCCTAATAAATATGAATTAAACACACCCACACCCACCCACACACACATAGAATAAACAAAATAACCACAAACCACTACTGATAAATTGATAGTAATAACTGACTGCCATAAGTCATGATAAATATTAACTATTAAATCAAAATGAGATAATGAAAAATGAGATACAACTACACAAAACTTCATACGCAGCAGAAAATACATTCTAGATTGTATGTAATGGTGCAGTTTGTGGCCACTTTATATAACTGATGCAACAGCTGCTAGTCGAAATTTGCAACTGTTATAGAAAAGAATATGTTATCGTCAAAGAAGGATCGCTAAAATTAAAATAGATTTTTTAGCAGAATTCTTTGAACTAGTATAAAAGTAGGAAGGCAAGCAAGTGGAATTTTAGCTGTTCTTCTATTTAGTTTTATATTCAAGTTGTGCATGTAGTGACAGTCCTTTATGTAACATACTCGGTGTTGCTTGCATCATCTGTTGTAAATTGGACTGCAATGACCCAGAAATAATAAAAACAACAGAAAATACTTATATATATATATATATATATATATATATATATATATATATATTGGCTTTCAAGTCATTAGTCAAAGTCAAAGTAGTGATTTTTTTTTAATATTATTTTTTCAAATTTGAAAAACAGGCTTTTGGCCTGTGAGACAAACCTGGGGCCGAACCGTTCCTGGACCTAGACCAGTACCCAGGCTTTGGGAGGGGCAAACCTTGCTACTTAGATATAAGCAAAAACTACTGTGGGAAGCTAAAATGTACCTTTTGTGGCCTTCCTTTTCTTGGAAGTTTAACAAGAATCGAAGAAAATCATCTTGGATGCAAAGATGTAAAGGCTTCCTGCAATTGCAAACTCACCAGAACATGCAATATTTATACAAACATTTGGAAGCCAAACATGAAGAGGCTACTGCTGCATCATCAACCTTAGCAAAAGATAAAATCTAATACTTTCTTAGAGTCTGGCTCCTTGGCTTAATGCACGCTATCATGTATTGCAAATTTATTGTCTCTTGGAGTTGAAGTCAAATTGGACGCTCTTAGGCTTCTTTGAAGGCTATGTCACTTCAGCATGACAGACATGATGTGGATCGCTTAGTTTGTATTTTGACTATACTTGAAAGTGATGCAAATGATAGCGAGGAGCTATTTGGCAAACTGTGGACCATTAATGGAGCATGCTACATCATTCTTTACATGCAACAACTTTTCCATTAGGTTATAAGTTAGTATAGTTGGAACTCGATATAAACACTGGCTTACTTGTAACAATGAAGATGATTGTAGATTCAAAGGGCAGCTCACCAATTTGAATAGCTGGGAGATAATGTGTGAGAGAGGCAAGAAAAAGATGGGATTTTTGGATGCATCAAATTTGCAACTGTTATAGAAAAGAATATGTTATCGTCAAAGAAGGATTGCTAAAATTAAAATAGATTTTTTAGCAGAATTCTTTGAACTAGTATAAAAGTAGGAAGGCAAGCAAGTGGATTTTTGGATGCATCAAATTTGCAACTGTTATAGAAAAGAATATGTTATCGTCAAAGAAGGATCGCTAAAATTAAAATAGATTTTTTAGCAGAATTCTTTGAACTAGTATAAAAGTAGGAAGGCAAGCAAGTGGAATTTTAGCTGTTCTTCTATTTAGTTTTATATTCAAGTTGTGCATGTAGTGACAGTCCTTTATGTAACATACTCGGTGTTGCTTGCATTATCTGTTGTAAATTGGACTGCAATGACCCAGAAATAATAAAAACAACAGAAAATGCTTATATATATATATATATATTTGCTTTCAAGTCATTAGTCAAAGTCAAAGTAGTGATTTTTTTTTTAATATTATTTTTTCAAATTTGAAAAACAGGCTTTTGGCCTGTGAGACAAACCTGGGGCCGAACCGTTCCTGGACCTAGACCAGTACCCAGGCTTTGGGAGGGGCAAACCTGGCTACTTAGATATAAGCAAAAACTACTGTGGGAAGCTAAAATGTACCTTTTGTGGCCTTCCTTTTCTTGGAAGTTTAACAAGAATCGAAGAAAATCATCTTGGATGCAAAGATGTAAAGGCTTCCTGCAATTGCAAACTCACCAGAACATGCAATATTTATACAAACATTTGGAAGCCAAACATGAAGAGGCTACTGCTGCATCATCAACCTTAGCAAAAGATAAAATCTAATACTTTCTTAGAGTCTGGCTCCTTGGCTTAATGCACGCTATCATGTATTGCAAATTTATTGTCTCTTGGAGTTGAAGTCAAATTGGACGCTCTTAGGCTTCTTTGAAGGCTATGTCACTTCAGCATGACAGACATGATGTGGATCGCTTAGTTGTATTTTGACTATACTTGAAAGTGATGCTAATGATAGCGAGGAGCTATTTGGCAAACTATGGACCATTAATGGAGCACGCTACATCATTCTTTACATGCAACAACTTTTCCATTAGGTTATAAGTTAGTATAGTTGGAACTCGAGATAAACCACTGGCTTATTTGTAACAATGAAGATGATTGTATATTCAAAGGGCAGCTCACCAATTTGAATAGCCGGGAGATAATGTGTGAGAGAGGCAAGAAAAAGATGGGATTTTTGGATGCATCAAATTATATGGTGGAAAAACTATGGCGATTCTACTTCTGAGTTGTAGAGGTTTATCTCGACAATCTTCAGTCAATGTTCCCATGCTTTGTTGTGTAAAAGAAATCAAAGGGGCCTCAAAATATTTCAGATCTTGTATTTGTTAGATCTTCAAAGCAACTTAGAAGTGCTTACACATTCTCTTGCGAATGAGGATGTCAATTCTTGCATTGGTTAAGCGTGCTATGAAGAACATATGGACAATATAGATTTTGCATTAGACTATGGAGGGCTAGTACAACTCAAAGGTTTGTATCAAAATTTGAAGTGTTATGTAATTATCTTATTGCACATAACCTGATTTTGACATTACTCTTAGTGATACATAATTTTTAATATTCCATATTTTCAAATCTTTGTCCAAAATTAGAGGGGTTGTGGTCCGATTGCTGAGGATGATGGTATGTCACAATTGTTATGCCATCCGCCAAGGTACCAATCTCCAGAAATACCTGAAATTTATGGTTTAGGTTTGAGTCCCAGGGGAATTTGGTCGAATGGATACCCCTAAGTTCTTGGCACTCTAAGCCGAACAAGGTCGATTATTCGTGCACCTAGATCAGGATGTTTATTCTTCAATCAAAGAAAAAACCTTTGTATGACGTGTAAGTTGTTTGTGCGTGTATACAGGACTGTGTTTGGCCAAGTGGAGTACCCATACTACTTTTCGATAGTTGAGCCTGAGTTTGGCATCCATACCTTCTTAGCTAGACTGCTCGGAAACGCCAAGTATCCCCCCTACCAGGCCTGATTCGTACCGGGTATGGGTACGGTACGGGTACTGTTCGGGTATGCTGTGGGTACGTACCCGCAGCGTACCCACATGGTTTGTTTTTTAAGTGCAAAATTTAAATAAAACTTGAGGGCTTTGACTGGAATTGAACCTTGGAAAATTCATGTGAGATTCAATATTGCCAATAGGCTCCGAAGGGTGAAGAGAGATGAAAAGGACTTCATTTGGTTGACTTACTATTTGGGTGCTTTCTTGTTGCTCCCCATGGGTCCTTATTCTTCAGTCAATTTGGAAGGCATGGGAACAAGTGAAGCACTTGGTGGTTGGGGCAGCCTATCTTCTCTTCAGCAATGAGCGCTCTTCTAATCTACTTCAGATTGGATGAAAGTTCGTGTCAGAGGCTCTACATGACTTGCGGCATGGAAATCAAAACTCATAGAGAAATATATTATGTAATGCACAGATCTGAATAGTGTCAGATTGCATAATTTTCAAGCAGATGAAACATTTACAGAAGCTCCAGCTCGTATAATGCAGATGCAATGAATCTCAATTTTCTCCAAAAATTTTATCTGGGTTCACTTGAATTTTTGCTGTAGTTGTCTTACCCACAGATCGTGAAACCCACTAAATTGTAGAGAAACCCAGATCCTAAAACGAAATATAAAATCTATTCGTTAGGACAGATTTTTAGAAAAAACACACTTGCTCAATCACGAAAAACTTGTATACCTGCTCTGATACCACTGATAAACACTGCACAATTATAAAACACCGAATATTATAATTCAATACATTCGGGATAGATTTACATAGATGGAGAATACATTTTATAGTGTTTGATCTCCTACAAAGGTGGAGTCAAACTTCATCTTCAATCCCTCGTATCTCTCTCCATGAATCTCTCAGATTTATCCCTAGGATATCTCTCTCATCCCTTTATTATCTCTCACACACCAAAATAGCTACGTGAATTGTTCTCACAACTCACCCGAATACTAATACTAACTATTACAACTATATTATTAATATGAGTTCTATAAACTCATTATTAATAATATTACAATTTATTAATAATGTCACAATATATTTGTAACATTCTCCTAGCAAGCATCAAGTTAAATATGGAAAGTCTGTGTTGGCGGAGAAGTAGAAAATTACATAAACGCCTTTTATTATAGTTTTTGTAAATTTTAATTGCGTACTATAAGTCTCAGCAAGCTTGTTTTTCATACATTGCAGTTCTAGGCCCCTGAAGTACGAGGACCCTTTTAACAATCCTATGGTGAAGATGAGTGAAAAGAATTCAACTGTAAAGATATGCGGAAAAGTTTTCCGTTTAGCTCCTGTGACTCTGACAGATGAAAAAGCACTGAACCATCAAAATAGGCGTATTCGAGCTTACCAGTGGAAAAGACCAACGGTGTTTCTTAAGGAAGGGGATCCTATCCCAGAAGGTGTTGATCCAGAAACTGTCAGATGGATCCCTGCAAATCATCCTTTTGCAACTGCTAGCAATGATATTGACGAGGACTTTGCACAGAAAAACATATACCAAAAGCAAGGCGTACCTTCGCGTCTTAGGGCGGAGCATGAAGCATTGCAGAGGAAGATGATGGAAGCTACACAAAATGTAAGTTTCCAAGCTGAGAACTGACAAACAAGAAACACTCAATAATGATTCTAACATCTCACTAATCTTTGTATGTTGCTTAGAAGTTTGTGCTAGGTTGGCTTCAACAGAAAGTTCTCTACCATTCAAAGAAGTGATTGTTTCTAAGTACATTGGTTCTGGATTGGATTTTGTGTGGCCACTGTCAATTGTATGATATAAGAAAAGTATATAATTTGGAAAGATACATGCACTTTTTCTTTATTTTTTATTCAGCATTTTTTATATGCATATATTCATTAAAAAAAAGTATACAATGAGTGAATTTTCTCTCTGTTAACCACAATAAATTGCCAGACAGCTAGTCTACTCTTTTTCATATTGCTTTTGCATATGGCCTTTTCTTTCTATGCACATGTTTTCTTCATATTATGCAACTATGATTTGCAATTTCAAATGAGTTTTCTTCTCCTATTAAATCTTCAGTCATAGATGTCAACTTCCTAGATAGATATTTTCCACTCATCTCCTTTATGAACTTGTTTGCATCATATT
Source organism: Taxus chinensis (assembly GCA_019776745.2). Taxonomy (NCBI): domain Eukaryota; kingdom Viridiplantae; phylum Streptophyta; class Pinopsida; order Cupressales; family Taxaceae; genus Taxus; species Taxus chinensis. Next base: position 715,724,513 of record CM034152.1, read on the forward strand.
TCTTGTTTTGTATGCACCTGTTTTTCCATTCTGGTTCTTACATATCATTTAGCTATAGATTCCTTCTCAGTATGAAATTTTCTGTTATAAATATTGATTTCTGTATCCTAAAAAACTAGGTAAAGATTTGGTCATAGCATTTCACTTTTATCGTAGCCCGTGGTAAGTTTATATCATGTTTCTTATAATGGTTTTGTTTTTCATATATAGTGTCTGTATCTACCATAACTCGAAATGGTTGCTGTTTTTTTTGTAGTTGGGCAGCTTTCATATCTCCTATATCTATTGTGTCTTGTGACAATGTTTGAGGGATGAATTTGCTCCGAGACAATCAACTGCACAAATACTTTCATGTTTTAACCAACTCCGCTCACTTGAGGTTGTCAGGTTCTCTAAAATAGTGTTACTATACGTAATGAAATCTGGTGCATTTTAGTAACTTGCTGATCAGTAGTCTTATGCTATGTTTCTATTCATGTACTCATAGTTTCAGCACCTGGCCCCTTGTCTATACAAAGAAATATATAGAAATAGTATGTTTCACAGGAATGGAGGAAGATCAAGTGTGCTAGTCCTGCCTATTTAATTTGTAATTGCAAGTTATGAAAGATGATAGCAATGAAGATTGGCTCTGAAATTGAAAGTGCTTGCATTGTATGCTGACCCCCGATCATTTTTGTGTTATATTCTTACACACATGGGTTCTGAAAACTGGTGCAGTGCGCTTGATTGATTGTTCAATTAAAGGAAAAACAGTTAGTTTACATTTAATCATCAGCACAATTTCCAATGGAAATGCCGTGCTAACAAGTCTAGATATAAATTGGAAAGCCCTTTTAGATAATCATAGTTGACAACTTTTGGTTAAATATCTTCTTTGGAATCGGTCTTTATTGAATTGAACAAGTCGAAAACAAGTTCTGTATATGTTAAGCACATCAAATTTGACAAAAAAGACATCCTCATTGCCTGAATGTGAACTACTATGTTTGCTACCTCCACATGCGAATTATGACAATGTGGCTTGACTTGTTTTGGGCATTGACGTACAACTGAGCAAATTACCTGCAACCTTCCAGTACTATGTACTTTGACATCATTCTTGTCTTTGAGGCGTTAACCTATACTGCCTATCTTTTGTGAATACTCTTGTATCATAATACCTCTTTATTAATATAAGATCTATTTCATCAAAATAATAAAAACTTGCAAAAACTGGCTCATAATTCAAACAACTAGAAAACAATAGATCTAAAATTATAGGAGTAAATTATGGCATTTTTGAGGCTCTTTACTCTCCTTCTAGCTCCTAATTTAGTCTGCCTTGACACCCTTCAATTGTTAGAATCTTGTTCCTTCCTTTATAATGCTTCTAATACATGATATTATCTTTTTGACTCATTTAGATTTTACCTGCTTTGAGTTCACCACCTAATAGTTATAATATTTTACATTTATGGTTCTAGCTTGGTTTTCTTACTGATTGAAGCCTCTTCTTGGAGCTTATTTATCCCCCTTGTGCCATTTTGGCTTGGATGTACTTTTGAGTCCCATTGACCCGCTTTTGTCATTCATGGCCATTGATATAATTTCTTTCTTTCTTTCTTCATTCTTTGGCGGTCAATTTCAATACTCTAATGGAGCTTATTTGATGGAATATTGAAATATCCCTTATGGGATACCACTTAAAAATGCACCAAATATATGAAAAATTGCAGCAAAGTAAAATAGTGATTTTTACAGAAAATGACCAGCTAGGAAAGCGAATGGTATTTTAATTGATATCTCACAAAATACTTGCCCAAAGTGCATGAAATTTTGTGGGAAGCTTGCAATAATAATAATAAACACTAGAACAACATTTTTGGAATTTTATATTGCTGCTAGAGAATTACAGAGTGCCCTGGGCGGCTGGAAGACTTCTAAAATCCGTAAATCACCAAATACACGAGCATAAATTAAGGGTCTTTGGAAATACATTAACAGATACAAGAAATAATATTTCCACCTTCAGATCTGACAACGGCCGACTGGAAAACCCCCAAATAAAGGCTGCAAGTCGCCTCGCTTGGAATGGGGTAGGAAAAATGATGGAGGCGCCTTCAACGTGCTGCCATACCCAGCCCAAATGGCTGCCGTAAGTCTGATCTGGAACCCCTCTGATTATCTTCCCCGAAATGCCCCCAAAAATCCTTAAAACCCTTCCTCTGAACCCTCTGGTAATATCTCTATAGCACGGCCTAGGAAGCGGCTCCAAAACGACAGACTAGGGTAGATCTCTCACTACCGAAGAATGCCTTGCTAGCTAGGGACGGGTCTCTCACCTTCGAAGCTAGGGTCCTTGTGGGATTTGACTCCACAAGTTGTAGTAGTGCAACAGCAGTGCCTGCACGAGAAGGAAGCTAAAAGTATGTGACAAAAAGTGCCCTTTCTTCCTCCCCCGGCTCCTTTTATACTCCACCTCGGCAAACGAGCCCCATAACCCTAGGCACATTTCATTCCATGAGGGGGCCAATAAAATAGGAGTAACTATAGTTACTTTTCTCCTTTGTGAGTCGCCATGTCTAAAAGTGACCCCCCCACACACAAAACTGGGATATTAAAACCACGGGGCCCCTTCCTAAAAACCTTCCAGTGTCCACAGCCCCCTGGATTTGATCATGGTTTGGACTCGACTCGGTCCTTGGGCCATTTGGCGTAGGAAAAGGGGACATTACAAATATGTGCACTGCTCGGATTTCCAAAGTGTATGGTTTCTTAGAAGTGGTTTTGTTTGAGGGTGAGTTTTATGGCAGCAGGCAGGTTGTGATTTTCATTTCTCAAGGTATGTATCAATCTTTTGAGACTGGTTCTGTCAAAAAACATCAGACGGAGAGAGCAAAAAAGTCAGGAATCGAGCAAAAAGGTTAGCTCCATTTTAAAAAATAAATAGCAACCATAGAAAATCTGGTTACATATGAAGATTGTCTTAAAAATAATAATTCTGTATGGTAAATCCAAATTTGCTTACCTTTCCTGTTTATGTATGACAAAGGTTTTCCAAATGGCAACAAAGTATGATCACATCCATTATCCCAGGAGTCAACCTAAACTATAAACACATTCCTTGAAATTTTAATGCTTAACCTTGTTGCTCGTCTCTTTCTCATATTGTTGAATGAAATGAACTGCCTAAATGGTCAGTGTCCTTGATACTTTTACTTATCCCTGAGATACACGTTCTTATCAATTTGTCGATAAGACTCTATACAGACAAGCAACAAGGGTTTTTGGTACAGTTATTTTTTGACTTTTAATTGCTGACTGTGGCCAGGTAAAACTATATGGTTTTGTGTGGGGTCATGATGGTATGGTCAAGGGTCAAATGAACAACTGATCACTCAGCAGGGCCAGAGGCTATTTTTTTTTTCACACAAAATATATGTTTCTTCTCTTTATGAATTTTACAGAAATGTACATACAAATGACTAGCTTAAAAAAACACCTTCCAAATTTTGGTTACTAATGAGAACTCCATTTCATCAACTGTCCGACACAATATATCAACAAACCACACTTCTACTTTTTACTCAGCTGGTTCAGAGAGCACAAACAGAATAGGGAAGCTAAAAACTTCTAACACAGAATCTTTTTTTCTTCTCTTTATTGGTTTTACAGAAATGTACCCACAGATGAATAGCTTAGAAAACACATTCCACAATTTGCTTACTACTGAGAACTTTATTTCATCCAACAGTTTGACACATTATATTAGCAAACCACAATTTTAATTTTTACTTTCAAACTAAATTTACAAACACATGGTCTGCACAAGCCTGGCTTTTGGACTTTCTGGCGATCTCTCTTGCAAGCTGCAATCACCCACTTTCTTGCAAGCATTCTGCACTTTGCCAGGCAAAATCCCAAATCTCTAATTTAGATTGAATATCTGTCTTCATGGTTCTTAGCAGTTGTTGGAGGGAAAATTAATTGATGGGGAAGATGAAAAATTTACCATAATCTGCTATAAGATCTTGGGCAGTGAGATGAAAGCCAAGCTATACAAATTTAGGTGGATGAAATTGTCTACACATTCGATTTGATATTGTGGCCCATGAGTCCAGGCATCAACATGTGACACGTGGCATGTCTTTGCAATTGGACATTAACTTGCCAAATTGTGCATGAGATGCCTGCCTCAGAAGGGTTGATAGTGTCGTCACCTCCATGACACGTGTTAATCCTTTCACACTGAGGTCTTCAACATGCTGTCTTGGGCAATGAAACCACAAACCACACAGAGATCTGATGGCACCATTGCATTCCTCTAAAATAAAAAAAAATATGGAGCTCCAAAAAAAAATGGCACTGAATTCTAATCCTATATGACAAACTTATAATGTCTGCAAATCTTCGATATTCGACATGGAGTTGCTGCTACTAGACAATGAAATGATCTCCAACACTGTCATCCTAAGATGCTCTCTGTCTCCAATATGGTCCTTTTTTTTCCAAATTCCAGAAAATAGTTTCCAAACTGGTGTTACCTCCATGAGACCACAAGATGGTCTCCAACTTGCAGGATCAAGTAATATTTCCGAGGATCCCGCATTAAGCCATGTAGCAACGTTCTATGATCCAACGTTTTCTATATTTTTCAAGCAAAGCACTGGATCTGTGTTTTATCTCCACAGTAGCCTTTTTGTGTGCGTATTATCTTGCAAACTGTATGTGATATTTGTATCAGCTGTCATGATGATGGAACATTGTCCATTGTGGTATAGTATTGTACATTAAGTTTACTTGTTTTGTTTCATAATTCATAGTGCAAGTATTCAAGGTGTTGTTAGTCGCCTTTTTGTTCTGGCCTATGGCGATCCTACGGCATGGGGCATGCTTTGACCCTTGAAATTAAGATAATTTTTTTTGTTTAGAAAGAGTCGAGACAGTTAATGCTTCATACTCTTCTTTGTGGGGGGGACCCAGGCTTGGAGGAGCTCAATGTTCGGCTTGTCAAGGGTGGAACGAGATAACAAGTGGGAATTAGAAAAATGTGTCAGTTGTATGAGAAGAAATTCAGTGCTGAAGCGCTGGCATGTTGTCCTACTGACATGTTTTGGTCTTTCATTGGACATTACCATTGTTTCCTTATTTGGTAAGAATATGAAGGTTTGCAGGAAAGAACAACCAAGGAGAAAGACTTGCATGGACGGACTTATTCCTTCCATCATCCAGATAAATCTGTTCCAACTTCCAAATGGTATCATAGCTATCTTACTGATTCCCAACATATAGAGATGAATGATACTTGCCAGAAGAAAACACACTGAAAAGAATTTTTTTCTACTGTTATTTGATAATATAAATATTAATAAAACAATCTAGGCTTTTTTTTTCCTCTCTTTTTCTTATTATATTGTAATAGATGTCTGCTTAGCAAATTGACGTCAAAACAAATGGACAAGAGCAAGGGGAAAGAAAGGCGAAGGAAACCCCTTCTTCAGGCTTCGTCAACATCAGCTATATTTGCAATACCGTCCACCAAATGATCATGTCACTCAAAGTGCTTCTTGAAGTGGTAGGTTTTGCAGAGCTATGCCTTGGTGGCACCAATGTACTTCCCAAAAGGGATGGAAAACAAAGCTATCTACACATCCAAGTCATCGAACCCTTGGTGGAAGTGAAGAAGCTAGAGTAACAATCTTGATTATAGATTCAGAAGCTCTAGACTAGGCTTGGGAAAGAGCAACTATTGTTCTCTTCTTCCTAGAGGATCTCAAAGCATGGGCAGATATTCAAGTCTCTAGTAGGGAGCAATGTTTGATGAGTCCATTGTAGTTATCACATTTGTCAACTATGATTGTGGAGCAATGTTTGATGAGTTCACATCTGTCACAATCAAAGTATTGTTGAAGAATGCAGTAATCCATCTAGTATCCAATGGAATTCCAAAGTTAGTAACCTTCTTGAGGTTCAAATCAAGTATCTTTGGTTAGGGTAAGGGAAGAAGGTAGGCAACTACCTTCCAAGTCTCTGAAAAAGACAGAAGTAACGTTGTGTAATCTTTTAATAGATTTGGCATCTCAAACTAAAATGCTTCTTGGTCGCTTCCTATATGAAACAAAGCCTAAGATACTATCCTCTTGAGGAATGTGGTTGACTGCAACTTCCAACGGATATGAATGGAATCTCAGTTGAGATGAAATCTAAGGCTTTGTGACCAATGCTATGGTGAGGAAGAATAATCAAAACTATCCTAAGTATTAAGTAATTTGCTCGAAGTAGAAACTGACTTAAGAGTAAGAGATCTAGAGGAACGACCTGGGTTTTCTGAATAAGCTCCTGTATATATCGATTCAATTCACAATGTTCATTTGTCTTTGGGAAAAAGAAGTTACAATTGAGACACTTCCTACCTGAAGGATTAAGAAAGCTTTGGGAAACCAACAAATCCTACGCGTAGACTGATCTAAGGAGATGAGTCTCTCTGAAGAAGAGAGCTCGTTTTTCCTGTCTAGAGGTGGCTAAGAAGTCAGTGCAAAGATGCTTTCTAGTTGAAGAGGGTGGGATGTAAAGCTGCTTGGTCACTCATCGTGGGAATACTTCAGTTGCATTTGAATAATAAGTTGAAGCAAAATGTTTATGAACTATTTCTTTGTGGGCTCACTTAATGTGCCAAATTAGGACCTCAAACTGTTGAGCCATAAGAGACTCTGAGTTTGGTAATGGCATAACAAATATTCATTTAGATAAGATATCTTGGAATTGAAGCTCTAAGCATCATCTCTTTAGGGTCGCAAAAAAAGCATATTCTTTGAGTAAGAACAATTGTGATGCTAGGTCAAACTAAATTGAGGACTAGAAAACTATACACCCCTATGTAGTGTGGGAAGTGGCACTCTCCACTGCCTGACCTTTGAAAGAAAAGCTAACCCGTGAAAGAGCCTTCTTGATGTAAGAATCAAGATCATAATATCAATAAAGCAAGCTACTAATCATTCAAGAGAGCAACCAAAATGATCAAATTCTTTACAAAAAGGATTGGGAATGATCTTTCAGTTTCAGTTAGGTATGGGAGTTGGTGCATAGTTGGGCCTCAATTGGTGTTCTAGAGTTCAGCACACACAAATTAAAGTGAAATGATAGCAAACACTTGAAAAATGAAATTTAAAAATTGAGTTTGGTGGGTATTATCCTTTTTACTTTGTAAGCAAGTGGAATGATAAAAAAATTAAATGGCCGCTTTCAACATTTGCTTTTGTAGCAGTTATCATATTTAATTCTGTGCCATGAAGATTGTTTGCTTATCTAACTTGACAATTGATGGTATGTTTGACATTATAGCCTGTTGATGCTACTTTTTAATCCTATTTTATACAAGCATCAAGGTTTGAAAGAGATGAATGCAAATAACCCGCATAAGGAAGCACACGGTCCAAATGAGATATGAAATATGCCAACATATGTGTTGTCCATTATGTTAATCTGTAATTAGGATGGCTATACCAATATCTAAATCATAGACAAATCCAAAACTTACTGACTCAATTCATTGAATATACTGCTGTAATCAAGTGCTTTGCTATAGAAACATCAACTAACATAGAATTGGGAGTGTTTTCCTCAGCGTTGAAAATAAAAACAGCATGTACAAATTAACAAATTGGAAGGAAAAGAGAAATTACAGCTCACACAACACGAAGGATACAAGATATACCCCAAGCAAAATGGGGCTGTCTCCTTTTGAATCACCAAATTTGAAAGAATATAAGCCAAGCTCTCCTATGGAGGCATCAAAGGACCATTATGGACATCAACAACACCTTTATAATGATCACCGTGGTTGTTTCGCACTACAACACTAATCAAAACAGCAATACACATTTCTTACACAACTGTAATCCTTTGTCCTCAACATGCATATTTATATCCACAACAGTTGGGCAACATATTGCTGCCTCTTCCTTTCTCGGCGGTTGGTCTTTTCCATACTCTTTGCCGAATATGCCTATTTTGCAGAGTTGAATTTGGCAGTTGCCAAATCTGCATGCTGTAATCAAACATGAGAAGCAGGATCCATGCCTTAGGTGGTTTTCAGGCCTTCCTTAGTTTATGTTTACACATTTGGCAGCTGCCAAATATGAATAATTTTTGAAGCTGCATTATGAGTCTGCTTTTCCTGATTTCACAGGTTTGAGAGTGCCAATAGGATCCTGAGGGTCTGGACCATCCTCAAGACCTGCCGCTTGATCGCTTCAACTCTCAAATTTGTTTGAGCAGTCTTTGGTCTTTCATCAAATCATACAGATTGAAACTGATCTATCTTGGGTCATGTATTATGTAGAGATTCTAGACCATTATAGTAAAAAGAAACCAAATTGAAAAACAACCACATTTATTTGTCTTTTTGGTCTTTTGTGAGCCAGTGTTGACCCTCTCCAACCTTAATTGACCATAAATTAAAAATTCTATATGAAAGACGTTCTACATGCTTTAGAGCATTTACTTGGAAAGAATCCTATATGCCATTTTTTCTTGTTTTTTTCCCAAACCTTTTTGTTTAATGCATTTCATGGTTTTTTGAACATTTTGTATTTTGTTTTTATTAGAATTATTGCTACCATGACATAGACTATCATTTGAATGTTTGGACATAGACTGGCCTCAATGTTTACTAATGTAAAATGGAGTGCCTTTATAGTAATGCCCCTCACCAGTAATTATTTTAATTTAACTCTTCTAATTGTAATCTCAAAAAGGGGGATTGTTACCATCTTCTTGTAGAAACAAGGACCCTATGCCAATCATTTCCAGAGGCCTGCATGAAGCAATGGTGACAAGATGGCTATCATTATCATTTTCCAGCCTATGCCAAAAAAATACATTATTTTTTTGCAAATGCCTGTGATGTGTCACCAGCAACCCAGGCCTGAATGAAGCAACGGTGACAAGATGGCTATCATTATCGTTTTCCAGCCTATGCCAAAAAAAGACATTATTTTTTTGCAAATGCCTGTGATGTGCCACTAGCAACCCCGTGAAAACATCCATGCATATAATAAATTGCCTGGTTTATATTTTTTGGCTAAGTCATTTTGCAGATTCTTGCATACAAGAAATTAAAAGGCTGATAAAATGACTACAAGGATGCTTAGGACGACTCCATGACTTTGAGTTGTGAACACTAGTACTTAACAAATATGCTTTGTAAACTTAGTAATGGTTGGTATTGCAGAGAGGTTTCCTGTTTCTGATTCCTCACTACTGTCAACTATTTTTTGTTCTCAACAGGAAGACAAGCTAAATCCTATGGTAGGGCATCCTGGTACCAATGGAAACCTAAGCAGCTTTCTTACAATTGAAAGAATGGATGACCACCCCAACGGTAAAGCTAATTAATACAATATTAGAACCGGCAATCCAAATGGATTTTAAGCTTTTGGGAAAATGAAGGATCCTGATTACCAATCTTTATATCGCACCTCCTAGTTATTGGACAAGTTCTGAAGGTCACAGCTGTCCGGAGAGCTATATAAAATTAAGTTTATCGACTTATATGATATATTTTTTGGTGCAAGAGGATTCTGTGTGTAACATAAGCAATTCAATTTATCTGATCATCCACTTTTGTGATAACAATTGAGAAGAATCCAGCTGCAAGTTATCCAACCTCGTATGTCAACATATATAATGGAGTGGTAGTTTGGTCAGCTGAAATTTGGTCCTCTATGTGGTCTATTAGTCATTTGATGCTTGTGATGTAATTGTGAATCAAGGAAGTAGGTCGAAATTATTCAATTTACTCATCATTGAGTGATAGAATAATCCCTGACCCATTTGCCTCTGGTCCTTAAAACTGAAGACTAATTTTTATTTTCAGATTTGAAATAGAACACTTTATTCACAATAAGATATGCCAAAAAACTTCCAGGCTTCGCAAGCAATACCTAATTTTAAAGTTCATGTTGAGATATCCCAAAAATTGTCGATATACTTAACTAAAATGCAGGACAGAATTCAGTTGTCACAGATGACTTGAATTTTAAGAATGTTTCTTCAAACATGAAACTTAGGACAAGATTAAGTGTAATGTGGAACTTTAACTAAATTTGATATACAAGGGATTTTCAACAAAGAATTTTCATAAATTGAAATCAGGCAAAACCCATGCAAACAAAACCCAACTTTACTTAAAAGCATTTTACAACCTTTGAAGCCAACCTCCTTGGGCAAATTACCCTTGATTATTCAAAACGGATATTGAGAGCCTTTAACTGTAAATCCATCCTACAAGGATTTCTCTTAAAATCAATTTCTTCTCCAAAGTTAAGCAAGTAGAATTTGAACTCATTATTCTAAATCCATCCTTGAAGGGTGTTTGAACAAAACATAAGACAAGCCTAAAGAATGGCTTTCAAATGCAGATCAGAAATTCATTGTACCAAGTTAATCTTTGGGAAAACGAAAGCCGTCAAACACAAAACCATCATCTGATAACTCGTGCTTTGAAAAAATCATCATCCGATACTTAATTTCCACAACAATCTCAACTGCTGCTTGATCCTAAACTCAATGCTGGAAGATTAAAACATCCCAACTTCATCGGCACCTTGTCAGCCTTAGCATAATTATGCAAGGTGCTAATTATGGAACCTAGTCATACCATTCATAACCCTATATTAAAACCTTCTGTAACTCAAAAAATAAAAATAATAAAATATAACTTGCAAGTTAACTTACAATGACATGTTTAAAAATCAACAAGTGTCATGAAGTGCTGTCTGTTAAGGCCTGTAATGGTGCATGGTGACTAAAGAAATAAACCATATGAAGTGTAAAACATTATTACAGTGGCTGTAAAACACTTTTGAGATTAGTCACGCCATAAGAAATGCTGGGTTTTGTTTAGAATGCCAAAAGTATAAGCAGATATCTTAGAAAGTCATAAGGATAATGTATAATTGCACAATGTTGAGAGGAAAGTAAAAGATCTCTTCATATGAAAATGAGGTACATTCGTCTTATTTTTTTCTGCTGATGTTTATTAGTTTTATTTTCATTGCCATTAATCCATTATTGAGTAGCATTCTAGATAGTGAAGAGGCTTGGAGGGGTTTAATTTGGTATTGTAGCCGATTTTTTAGTTTTTGTGGGTTCAATAGTTAGGTTCAAACGAGTACAGCTTCATCAAACCTCAAACATTTTGGACGGATCAAATTATTTAAAACAAATTTGATGAAAACACTTACAGAACATGGAAATTGTTGTTTAATAAAAACCAAAAGAAATGGTATTGAAAACTGCCCTCTCAAGCGTTCGTGTTATTATTGTTATCTTGTAGCCTCCTTTATTGTCAAAGTTCTTGGTATTGGGAAAGCTTTTCAATAATATATGGTTATAGTTATATTTTACAATCACATTGTGTGTTTATTAACAATATTTTTTTTCTTATTAATTAATGAATTGATGTGGCAATCTTTTAATTGCTAGATTTATTTGAAAGCCAACTTTGTGACTTGAACTTGTGACCTAATTTATTTTTGCTCATCATTGAGCTACTCTCCTCGACATTAACGAGAAACTTCATTTATACTTTTTCAAACATGTTTTAATTACAAATTATGTTGTTTAGAAGAATTGCTTAAGAAGACAATTACTCTATTAGATCTATGTACCACTCCCAAAATAAAAACAAAACAAAAAAACATGTCAATTTTGGGAAGCCAGTTTTGTAACCATCGTTGAAAAACAACCCTCGATGTGGGTACCTACAAGTATTTACGATTGTTTTATATTTTATAGTTTGTCTTTTTAGCCCGGGTTTTGATTTCATATATAAGGGAAATTCCTCTTCTCTATATGCTTCTAATTGTTAACATATGATGAGTCTAAGTTAGCATCCCTATTATTTAGGGATGCATTTCTTATTTTGTGGTTCTCAAATTGGTTACATCTAAGAATTGTAAATTCTTTTTTTTTGTTTGGATATGAAATTGTAGGGATTAGCTGCACAAAATTCTTAAATTCTTGGTAAGTGGGTCTTGTTTTTACTTTTTAAAGATATTCATATAAAATATGTGACATCAAAAAAGTTAATGAAATTAGAGATTTTTTTTTTAGAGATTCATACATAAATTATATAATATATCAAATAAGTTAACAAATTTAATGATTTTTTGTTGTGTACTTAATTCTTACAAATTTGTTTATTGTTACATTATTGATATCCCTACAAATTTCAATTTGTATGTTTGGGTAATAATTTTGACCTGTTTTGGATTTGGAAATTCTAATCTCACTCTAGTATTTTTCTATTGCGAGTTTGATAGAATAATTTTGCTTGTTGTGGTGTAGTTAAAGCATTTGAATTAATAGGGGTAGATGTTCATTTCATCGGAAGTCGACAACTGAGGACCAACATATTGTTGCAGGACCTTTGAAAAAAATGGATTGATACATGTATATATGTACATACATACACATGTATATTTATATAGAAAAAATTGAGTTTTTTGAATCACTTGTTAAAAAAGAAGACATGGTCAACCAAGTCTAAAGTGCCTTCTAGAAGATTATTAGCCCCAAATTTGAAAATTCTAACCCCACATACTCAAGTACAAACTGTAAATCCCCTATTTGTTAGGACACCTACTTCTTTTCACCAAATAGAGATGTAAATATTTGTAGTTTGTAGCCTTAGATATACAATCTTACTATTCATACTGCCAATCCAAATCCAAATCAACAAGTACAAGATCAAGAAATAACCCCATACACGAATATGATGAAAGGTTATGCATCAACATCATCCTGTAAGCCAAGATGACCAACATTAGTCTAATGGTGGGCACATGGTAGAACATTTTGTAAAGGGGAAAAATGGCCAATCAAGCAAAATATTATATTTCAATGCTTGATTATGACTCTCCTGTTACTAGTGCTTATCTTTTTTGTTGGAACATTCTACACAATCAACAACACAAAAATAAACAATTAAGTTACTTAACAAATTGAACTTGATATGTAGAAGCAAATCATGAAGATCATACAACAAGGTTTGAAAACCTATGGAGTGTGTAGACACCCTAAATTACACACTTGTTCCTAATGCTATCCCAGTACATCCTGTTATTCACCCCTTTCATGGTTGATTATTTAAATTGATTAATCATACACATTGCACATTTTAGATTAATTAAATTAGTCCTTGGTGCTCCTTTAGTTAGTTAATTATCATTTATTAATTAAATGATTAATTAATTAGTGTGGACTTGATATGCAAAAGCAAATCATGAAGATCATATAATAAGGTTTGAAAACATATGGAGTGTGTAGACACCCTAAAGTACACACTTGTTCATGTTATCAAATTTTGCACACAGTACAATTGGATAACAAGGTCCTATTATGAGTAAATTACGACATTGGTCCTAGGGGCCCATTTCTGGTCATCACAGAGATAAAATGACTAAAATAATTAATAAATTGATAAGTGAGCTCTCATAGCTTTAAACAAGATCAACTTGGAGCCCAACTCGGGCTCAACCCAGTTGCCAGCTTGGATAGGGTGCTCGGTGTGTAGCTCGAAGGCGGGAAGAGGTTGGCCTTTTTTATGAAAACATAACAAGGTAATGTCGATTCTTTCATCAACTCGGTCGAGTTGGTGTAGTCAGCTCGGAAGGTAACTCGGGCTAGGTCGAGTTGCTTTGATAGAGAGCTCGACTCGGTAGGGAACAATTCCCTGAGGTAGAGGTAGGATGGCTTGGTAGTCATCCAAAGGAGCCAACTTGACTATAAAATTATTATAAGGGACCGAGCTCATTGAAGCTCAATGAAGACCGAGCTCATGGGATCGACCTAAAGATAGCTCGGGATCTCATGAATGCAAGAAAGGAGCTTGACATGTTTATCACGAGGAGCTCAGTATCACCGTAGAAATGAATGTGAGCTCAGGATTAAAGTTCGAAGAAGTGAGTCATGTCTTTCAAAATTAGGGCGAGCTCGGTATGAGTGATTCAGGGTCCAAGGACTTGGTGATTCATAGCGGGCTCAGTCCATGCATAGAGGGATCGGCTACAGGGCTAAGCCAAAAAGAGGAGATCCATGGACAACTCGCCAATTCGGGAGAGAAAAACTTGAGCAATTCGGAAGACTCGGTTAGGTTGATGCAGAGACAACTCGGCCCGACACTTGTTGAGCAGAGTTGATTTGATCACAGACACATTGGTAGGGAGCTCGAGAATGGCTCAATACCGACTAGAAGAATTCCAAGCTCATTGAGCCGTTGTGGTCAAAGCAAGACATAACTAAATTTGTGACTCAACATTGCAAGTTCATTTTGACTTGAAGGACTCAGACGTGGTTGAGCCATCGAATTGAGCTTAGCTCATGGCCGAGTTAAATGGATGCGGTTACTTGAAGGACCGGTCAAGCCACTTGATTGGAATGCCAATGCCAACTAGCTCAGGGTAGTACTAGGTCGATATATCAAACGAGCTATGAGGGTCATGATAAGCCAAGAGTAGGCAAGCTCGATGATGAATAGATCAATTAGCGTAGAGTTTTCCGAGTTCAACAGTTTAAGTGAGCTCACAAAAGAGGAGATTAATCTATGAGGCGTCGTAATGACGAAGTCACAAAATTTGAGCTCACCTTTCACTCACAACCAAGTTTCTTAATGGCTCAGTCAAGTTGTAGTGGATCGGGTGGAATTTGTTTAGGTTCGCAGATATGGATGACGAGTCAGTTCAGGGAAGAATACACACTGAGTTGCTCAAACATTGAAGCCAATTCAGCATAGGGTGCATGGGCTAGCTCATTGAAGGAGCTCGGTGATCCTTAAGATGAAATCAGGACGACTCGGCATCGAAGTATAATGGCGAGCTCACATGCTGAGTTATTGTATTAGCTCGGGCAATCTCGAGGATGGCTCGGTGAGCCAGGACGGTCACTACTCGCAGGACAAGCTAGTCAAAAATAGAGAGGCTTAGCTTTTCATCTAGCGAGCTTGATCGTAGGAGGATGAGTTGCTTGGGTTTGCTCGAGCAATGGAATAGCTCAACTCAAAAGCAAGTCATGAGTTGGCTCGGTGTCAAAGATTAACGAGTTGCTCGGTGTCTAAGGTCCGTGGTGAGACGAACATAGCTCATCGAGCTATGTCAATTTTAGGGATCAATGGCTAGGTGAAAGTGCTATGATGGAGTGCTAACATGAAAATTCCGTTCGTGGGAGATTTTCGGCTCTTTGCCTAGTCGGGTGGGAAAAATGGTGCCTTGACCCCGCACTAAAAGTATTCATGAGTAATTTGCTTAACATGGGAATCCAGGAAGCCTAATGCCAAGTGGGAATGTTAGGATGGCAAGCCAAGCTGGTAACCCCGCGCTCGGAGCCTTGACGTGGGGAGTCTGAGTTTGTTGCCAAATCATCAGGCGAGATGTTGGCCGAGTCACAACATGGGCGGTTGGTTGTGCACCGAGTTAAGGGGAAGAGCCCAAGTCTGTTGGCTAAGGAATCGGGAGACCGAGTCTAAGCATTGAGCTCTCGATGCAATTCAAGATGTGAATTTTGGTGGCTAGAATATAGGAGCTTGATGTAAAGGCCCCGACGACGCAAACATGGATATGCTTAGTTGGTTCAAGCCCACAATTCTCACATAGAAGAGATCAAACGTAACAAAAGAAGGATTCATGGGTGACTTAGAAGTCACAATGCATCTACCGAGCTATGAATGAGTTTGATAGTAGAAGAGTAGGATCCGAGATGACGAGTCATAGGGAAAACTCGATAGTTTGGCTCAGTGACTGAATAATTCGAATAGGCCAAGCTCGATGCACGTGGCGAATCAGGGGCTCTGATACAAGAACTCAGCTCAGTCATGCTCGTGGGAGTTGTGACGAACTTGAGCTGGAAGCCTAGACATATAAGTAGCAAAGGAAAGCGCTTCGAGTTGTAGGGAGCTCGTCGCATGATAACAGTTCGAGGAAGCCCGAAGCAGTTGAGGAGTCATATTGCAAGAATACCGAAGAGGGAGTCGGAGCTCGGTCGCAGCATTGGAGGGCAAGGTTGAAGTAGGAGCTCGCAATGATTCACGACTCAATTGGGCCAAGGAAATGGTGTTTGCAGCAAGGGGGTTGTCACTCGGTGAGCCGATGACGGTTGTCAGAGTTCTCAATATGGCGAGGTGGAACCTGTGTTACTCGGAGGCTCGAAGAGTTAAATACGCTGGGCATATCATTGAAGACAACTCAAGAGCTTGACTCGGCATGGGAATAACGTGCAAGCTCATTGAGTCAGAGAGAAAGGAGCTTGTCCGAGGTGAGTTCGTTTGGGAAATCGAGCAGCTCAGTTAATGCGATGGTGTGGAGCTCAGACCTAACTCGGTGAGTTGGCTTGGTGAGCCAACCACTGAGTTGGGGTTTTTTGGCCTTTTCCTCCTAATTTTCCCCTTCAGCACAAACAGGTCAATAGGGGGCCCATCAAAAATAGTAATTAATTAATATTTTTATTTAAATATTTTAATAATAATATTTATTATTATTATTTAAATATTCTATTAATTAATTAAGGAGAACTAGGTCAACAGATAATTAATAACACATGATGAAACCTTCTAAAGTGGTTCAACCAACTGTAATAAATAAATACAAATGTGCCTTCCATTTAGGAAGGGAAATTATGACTCTTTCTCTCCTCTCTCTCAAACTTCTTCTATAAATGTAAGTTGGAAACTCATTGCAAAGGGTTCCAACAGGTTAGATAGGTTTGACAGTTAGATATCTGAGACAAGTGCAAAATTTTCAAGAGTCCTCTCTCTTCTGCAAGTTGTCCTTGTATGTTGAGGGAATTTCTAAGCCTCCTTTTCAAGACTGTAATGACAACCATTGCCTATTCTAAATGTATGATGCATTCTGCACATTATTGAAGCAATAAAAGTGTGTGTTTTGTGACTAATCTCGGTCCTTTCATCCTTCTATACTTCTTTGTGCCTTTTCTCATGCTTGTAGGTACATTGTGCAAGTTCACGTTTCTATTGCAGGTTCTTGGAGTTCTGTGCTTATCAAGTGGTGGAGTATTGCATGTAGTTAACTTGTGGTGCTTATTCACCCTTCTCAAGTTCCTCCTTCTTCACTGGAAGACTGATAACTTGTTTGTCTGATCAATTTTAACAAAGGCAACGCCTGCTTCCTAGTTTTTTGTATTCTGTTACCCTCTCCATGTTGCAGTAGGTGAAGTTGACTTGTGGTGCACACACCCTCTTCAAATTAACCCTTCATGAGTCTGGCAATATCCTTTATTTGGTGCATCACCATCACTAGTATAGTTTTATTTCTAGAGATATCTTTCCCTAAAACCTATGAAAATGTTAGCATAGGACTAGATAGCCATTTTATTACACCAGGAGTAGTACAACACTTAGTTTAGGAAGAGGAAGTCTGCCTTTTCCGGAGGTTCACCTCGAGCCCAAGTCCCACAGCTTGAGAGGTGATCCCATGTTTCCCAATCACACCAAACGTCCTATACACATTCTGGCCATTCGGAGGGTGCAGTGATTTGGTGATAACAGTTCCCAATGCTATCCTAGTACATCCTTCTATTCACCCCTTTCATGGTTGATTAATTAAATTGATTAATCATACACATTGCACCCTTTAGATTAATTAAATTAGTCATTTGCACTCATTTAGCTAGTTAATTATCATTTATTAATTAAATGATTAATTAATTAGTGTGCACATCTTAGTCAACTGCCACTCAAATTCTTAGTCAACTCTATGCGGACTTCACTTCACCTTTCTAGTCAACCGCACTTCTAGAATCCTAGAAAGGTGGGGGCAATTAAATTGCACATACAACCACCTTTTCGGATGCAACTTTTGCTACTTAATTTTTTTACTACCCCTAAATGACATTGATCCTTCCTACAACTGTGCAACTTCCTTAAGTGTTAAAAATAGCATGTGCATTCATCCATTTGTAACCAACTTTCAACCACTTCTTCCTGTATAAAAATGCAGGCTCACCCTCTTACAAATTCTCTAGGATTTATGACACAACTATCAAATTGCTCTCCAATATCTGCATATTAGAAGCTTTCTAAATCTGCTCGTAGCATGGTCACAATCCACGTTTGGAGGTCATTTCCAAAAGCACCCACAATTTGTTTCTAACAAGGTTACACAACTTCAAAGCTCACTCAAACTTACACAACGTTGCTTGGAAAGCTACATGGGTTTACATGTATTGTTTGTCTCCATTTCTGCTTAGTTTTTAGTGTCTTCATTTTGGCACGCCCGGTGGGAAATGCACCCCCATCTTTTTTCATTTTCATTTTATCTGTTATTTGTATTGTGTTGCAGATTTTTTTCATTCCACTAACCATTGTGCATCTGGGTCTCATTTGCTGTTTAGAGTGTTGTCGCTATTTGTTGTGTTGTGTTTGCATGATACATTTTGGGAGGTTTTGATAGTAGTACTTCATTTAAAAAGTAGCACAAAAAAATATTGTTTTTGTTGATTATTAATCTGTGTGTCAGTTTTACAAGTACTTGTTGTAGGTTGAAAAGCGAAACCTAATATGCAATTTGACTTCTAAATTTGAAATCTAGGTGGTTGTTTTTCATTGTTTTTATTATTTGATATTTAGTAATTTTGTTTTATGTTTTTGGTCTTTGCTGTAAATCTGCAATAGTTACAAAACCAAAACAAAAAAATTAGATTTTAGTTTAAAAAATTAAAAAAAAGTTAAATTAGAGGCAGTGACTGCATTAATTTTATCATAGTCAGAACTTCCAAATTCAAATTTCTAAACATCTGACTTCCACCGTTTGCCGCTCAGCTATAAGCCTGCAAGAAACATATATCATAGTTTTTACACTTCTTATTTAATATTAATGTTTCCTAGTTTGGATTTCTACTATGATATTAAATATTCATTGTTTTGAAAGAATTGAAAAGATTACACAACTTTGGCCTTCCGTTGGATGTCATTTGGGTATTTTATGCCATTTATTTTAGGGATTAAATTTGATGCATACTGGAACAAATAAAGAATTTAAGAGTAGAGCCATTGAAGAAAACCTCTGAGGTTTAGTTTTAATTGATTCAACTGAGAATTCATAGATATCAAGTCAAGATCAGTGAAGAGCACATGACAAATATCAGTTTCTTTTACAACAAAATCCTTGGTAAGAAGTTTTTAATCATTAGTTTTCTTTTTTTAACCCCTGAAACTCATCATCAAATTACTCAAAAATTGAAACCCAATATATCATTGCTCAAAAATCCTAGAAAAACTCTTGAAACCCATCATCAAATTATTCAAAAATATTATAGCATCACTTAAAATCCATCATAGTAGTTAAAATTCTATTAAGAGATACACTTGTACGGTAAACATTTAGGGTCTCACTTAGACCCATCATAAAGAAGATGACAAAAATGATCGAATATCAAAATTCCCATAAGCTTCTAAACTACGGTAACTTAAAAGTAGTTATTTTTTTTTGTTAAAGTTATAATTGCTATTAACTTCTACCATCTATATCTAAATTCTTATTTGGGAATCAAATGTTTTCAAGAAATACTTTTAAGTACAAAAGAAGATGATAGAGAGGGGGGAAGCGACATTCTTATAGTATGATTATGTTCAACAATGATTCAACTGTTAATTCATATATCTTAGGTCAAGTTCAAAGGTCAAGTTTAATGAAAACAACGGGATACAAATCAATTTTTTCTACAACATAATCCTTGGTAAGAAGTTTTAATGCATTACTTTCCCTTTTTTAGCTTTCTTTTTTATTTAAATGCACAGTTTCTCATAAATAAATTGAATAACATGATATTGTAAACACCATCTCGAGCCCATATAGTAATGAATTAAATATAAATGTTTATTTTCAATGTTTTAGCAAGCAACAAGGTAAAACTAGATTCAATAGAAATGTACATTTACAACATTGTATGGATTAGAGAATATAATTCTAATTGGTATAACTTAATTTTAAGATATTAAACATATATTCCATTAAATATAAAAAGTATCTAAAGACCATATTATTGGATCATAGTTATTTCAAACAAACAAAATGGGAATCCAACATGTTCTAGTTTACTCAAATTTGTAAAACTATTTAAATATTTTTATTGCGTGTTCAAATTGCAATTCTATTGTCCTATTGTTGATATTACTAGCAATTGCACATGAGTTGCAAACTACACCGGAGAGGATAAAAATATTAAGTTTTTGAAGTTACAATTTGTGGTGAAATATATGCTATCTTAAATTGTTTTAAGTTTGTGTTATGGGGAGGAGGGATCATTTGAAATTTTTCTAAGTATTGTAAAAAAATTCAAGTACCATTTTTAGATCATCTTTCAACATGTATAGTTCAGTGGGCATGATCAATGGTCGGATGTCTATATTTGGATTGTAGCTAGTATGTTGTTATTGTACAATTTGTGGCATGTAGGCACTGTTTGTAAGTGTACAACTTATACAAACTCTTTGTTTGCTATGCATGATTTTTGCACATGTGTAAGTCTTCTTGATAGGCTTAAATATTTGTACCTATCATGTATAGTTACAAATAATATGTACAAGTTTTGCATTGACAAGCTGTGAATGCAGGTTACATTTACATTATTGACAGTGGTGAGTGCAGGATCAAGATGTACATAAGAGTATGAAATTTATTAGTTCAGGGCATGGGTTATGTTACTTTTATTGGCATTTGATCATTACAATTTTTGGAAAAATTACCATGTTATAAACTGTGTTTTGTGTTTGTGATATGCAGAGAACGTGTGTATGGTTCAACTGAGTAAAAGTTCCATTTTGAGGTCAAAATGGTCTTATTTGGGAGGAGTGATCTAAAGGAGTTTTCACTATGCAGATCTTCCCTAAAATTCCCTTAACTTGAAACATGATGAAGTGCTTCGCAAGACCCTTTCGATGGTATGCAAAACTTCAAAAATAGAGTCTGTATGCAGATTTTATCGCAGGTCAAAGTTAAGGTCTTAAACGGGCCAACCCTTGTCAACAGTCCAATCCGAACATGACACGTGACAAAGAGCAAGAAGGTAAAAAAGGTTGTTTGATATGGTTTCGGGCCTTCGGTCTTCGACTCTCGTTGTGGCGAACAGGAACAAGAGGCTCAAATTTTGTAACGGAAGGGAACCCGACTGCCGTGAGAACTTCATATTGTTTGCCACTGACGTGGTGGGCTATCAAGCAATCACATGGCTTGCCACCACGAGATCAATTTTGCATTCCAGGTCATTAAGCTTGGCATTTCTATTGCAGCTCGATGAGCTATTATTTTTAGCTCGGTGGGGTGATCGAATCCCCACTGAGTTGATCTCTATTTTTCCACATTGCTCGTAAGGATCAAGTTAATTCCAATATGCTTGTGATTTACATTATTCCCAATTACCTTGGTGACCACATTAGTCGGTTTGATTATAGCTCGACAGTCATGCAACTCGACCGTTTCCACTTATTTTGGAGGCCTTATCAAATAATGCAGAAGGATCTATTTTATCCCATTTACCTTGGCAGGACATATTCCTCATAACTCGACACTTATATATCCAACAACACAACGAAACAAACAATACAATGACCCGCATTTTGGGCGTATAACCATGCAACTCGCGGGGGAAACAAACCATAATGCACAAAGACTGAGCCTTTCCTAGCCCGACACGAGTTGTGGCGTGTAACAAAAGGTGCACAAGTGTGGCCTTAACCACGTAAATGGAGGGGGGTATTTCCCCATTCAAATGATAATGCTGCCGTCCCCACGAGAAATGTGGGATTAATACCCATGGTTATACAAACCATCGGGGCACAAACGGAGGGAGGACTCGAACTGCAGACCTCGTGGTCCCAAGCACATCACCCTGACCATCTCAACTAGGAGTTGAGATGGGATAAAAAAGATCTCGCCAGTATATATAGAGCTCAGTGCTTTGTGTTTTGGAGACCATAATAGGGGTAACAAACTTCAACAAATATTTTGAGGGCTTTAATGGCCGAATTTATGAATGATGCAAAAATGAAAGTTTCTCAAAATTTCCTCTAGTTTCCAAATATGTAAACCTTTTTCATGTAGGTGTTGTAAATTTGAAGTTGTAGGCATTTTTCAGACGCATTTGCACAGGAAACTCACCGTGGAAGCACTGTAGGAGCCACAAATCGTTCTTGGGACAATTTCTATTATTTTTCAGAGTTTCTTGGGACATAGATCAACTCATTTGTAGGTATAAAGATATTTTAGTCATTAATGAAGGGTTAATTATACTTTATTGGACGTTGAATAGATCGATTCACTTTCTGTGAATTCGGAGACATAGCCTTCGGGTGAACTCTGTTATCAATTTCTGAGTTGTGGTGTTTTATTTCAGTTTGTAGAAGCTTTTGATAAGATAAAAATTCATCATTTGGTTTATTAATTGATAAAACAAGCACAAAACTGGATTAAACGGATTGAAGTAAATTTTAGTTTCCATAACCCACAATTAGCTTGTGAATGCACTTTCAAAATTTGGAATTGAGAATTTAGTTTGAGTGCATGATTGAATTCAACTTGTGAATTATTTAAATGATTTTGTAATAGAATCAGTAAATTCACTTAAGTTGGAGGAATTAGATTAATTGATCATTCTTTAGAAGAGTTTAAAAATGGGTTTTTAAGACACCCAAAATTAAATAAATTGAATTCATGATCAATGTTGAATTTGATAATTTTAATCATTTGAAAATTTTCTCAGTACTATAAACAAATTCAAGTATCATTTTTGGATCATGTTGGTATTAGAGCTGGTTTAGCTCTTGATTTGCTTCAGTTATTTTTGGGTTCAGTTTTGGTTTTTTGCATTTTTGGGCTTGATATTTCATATGCAGTGTGTAGAATTAGGAAGAACAAGTGTGCATGAAACCATGGGCAATTTTTCTAACAAGACCAAGTTTGAGGAACTTGAAACATGTAATCAACAGATACAGGAAGACAATGCCTTCCGAAGATGCCAATTATTGACTCTTGAGGAGCAAATCGACACTCTGAAAAGAAAGCTAGAATCTAAGGATGAGCTCTTGATGGTGTTACAGATTAATGGACCTAAATATGGGGTACCAGTTACTATTGATGCATCCACTATGTCAGATGAGTACACAATAAGTATAACAACATCTAACTCCTCTTCCCAGGCTAATTTGGATTCTAATGTAGTGCTAGGTGGATTTGAAAAGCACACTAAAGGTATAAGATCTAAGATTTTGAATAGCATGGGATTTAATGGAACTAACCTTGGTAAGAATAATCAAGGTATAACTAACCCAATATTGGTTGAGGAAAGACCTCGTTATGTAGGGTTGGGATATGCTAGTGGAGGGGGTTTAAGGTGATTGGAGAGAGTTCCAAGTCAGCTGGAAGAAGACAAGATTCTGACAACCAAGTGTCATCCCCGCTAGCTTTAGGTGGTTCATCCTCGGGAGGAGGATTTGCCAAGAATTCACCACAGAGAGGTATAGAAATTCCTCCACCTTCTATTTATCATTGTTCTAAAATGAAATGTAAACAAAATGATCAATTATCTACACTAGAAAATTTTGGCTATAATATGGAAGCAATTTTGCATAGTTATCCATGCACATTATGTGGGTTATCTAATCACTATGTGGCCAAGTGTAGGAAGTATAAATCCATGTTGGAAAAGATGAGAAAGTTAATTCTAGTAAACCAGGCTCGGCTAAAAGCAGTCAAGGTAAACTTTCTAACAAAATGGATCCTAAAAAAATGGATTAAAGATATTGTGAACACTGTAAAAAAATTCAAGTACCATTTTTAGATCAAGGGAGCAATATAGTACAACTACAACATCTGAAAAAAATAGTTCTTTTTATGCTTTGGTGAATGTCCAAGACCTGTTTTGAAGCTCCATTTTTTTTATAGACTGCGTGCATGCTAGAAAAATATTGTACACATGTTGGTTGCATTAGGTGAAACAATGCCAATATTTGACTAACATTGAACATTTCACATGCCATGTTTGAATCTCTCATTGTGAATTGTGTCACTCACTATTATAAATCATCGAGACTCACCTTGGTTCCATAGGCACCCTCCTCACCCATGGCACTAACATTTATGAGCTTGGCATAAGATTTAACATCAAATTACATTCACATTTCTCACCAAATGAAGTTCGTTATTAAGGAATGGTGTTGACAACTCCTAATCTTAAACAAGCTCTCTTAGCTCTGCATTTTCTAAAATACCAAATGAGGAAAAAACTTGCACCAATGCCTATTTCTGCCATCAAACATCAAATACACTTAAGTAAAATATGCATACAAAGTTGAGATGCATAAGAAAGTGTGTGGAGTGTACTTGTACCTGCACCTACAACTACACATGCACCTGCTACTCCAACATGGTTGCGATGATCTGTAACAACACCCTGATTACCTCATCGTACATATAAAAGAAAAAGACAGACTATAGAGGGAAGAGTTTAGAAAGACATGCTTATCGAGTGCGGAGCAGGTAGAGTAAGCAATGAGATTGGTGTGATCGCAAAGACAAAGAAAAGTGGAAAATTAGATGTTGTAGCCGTATCTCCCTCCTCCTTGGTGAAAATTAAGGTAGTGAGTATTAGTTGTGATAGGAATCTCATAATTCTAGTGAATCCCGTAGAAAGGTCCATGTAATCCCAACATCTGAATGTATAGCAGTATATTATTCATAGTTTTCAAGCATGAATCTCAACAAATATGAATTTCATGGATAGTAGGAGCAACATGATGTGTGAGTGGGACAATCAACCAACTTCTTGCACATGTAATTGTTAGTGTCACACACATATTCAAACGTAGACTCAAGTAATTGAGGTTGAAGCAGGACATAGGTATGGTTATAATTGAAATAGAGGAAATTGTTGGTATTTGAAATAGATAATTTCTTACTTCGTGTAAAGATCTAAATGTTTGGTGGGAATGGGGAAGTTCAGATCCAAAAGTCCACATGGATGGATCAGATATAATAACATGTGGGTCATGTGCATTGTAGCTGATATTTGCGATGATATATCTACCCGTCGTGGACCTTAATTCAAGTTGGGTGTTGATGTACATGAATAACAATCTATACTCTAGACTCCCGCATCCATCGTCAATGCCAAATGGGTATTCGATGCCCAAATCACCACACCTTCTTCTATACAAGTTGAAGTTGGATTCAATTCCAATCAACAACACCCACAATTTTGCTACCAATTGAGGAAATTCGTTCGTTTAATCTTATGGCAAGCTCATAAATGGTGTCCCTGAGTTGCCGGAATTATGCTGCTGGAGAAAGAGCCTCCTAGAATTTGACATCTTCATAGAGGACACCTCCACTGAACGAGCTTGGAAATTTAGGTGACCTTGCAACTATTGTCTTCTTATGGTAACAATCACATCGGAAACATTCTCGGAGCATTGGGTAACTATTCTATGCTGCAAAAGATCGACCTTGCAAAAATTAAATCTGACCAACAAAGTTCCTAGAGAAATGGGCATGTTGTCTCGACTTGTGTTCATTTCTCTAAGAAAATATTTATCTCACAGGCCACATTCCCCCTTATCTGTTCAACTGTACAGAGTTGCGGAACTCATCATTGAACTATAACAATTTCTTCGGCTCCATACCTACCAAAAATTGGAGCCAGGCTTCCTAATTTGGACTTGCTGCTTCTGGCAGGGAACAATCTTTGCGGTACCATTCCCCAATCGCTAGCAAAATTTTTTCTTGCTTAAATCACAAGTGGAGCTATGGTTTAATAAGGTGTGAGGAATTATACCTTCAGGAATTGGGCACGCTGTCTAGGCTCATCATCCTCCAATATGCATTATAATGTCTTCGTCAGCGGAACAACCTATGGACCGATACTGATACTAGAAGTGCTTTCTAATTGCCCAAAATTATAAAATTTTGATCTGTCGAGAAACCATCTCACAGGCACGCTGTCTGTTTCCATCGATAAGCACTTAGATACTGTCATTTTCTATAATAATTTCACAAGGTCAAATCCCATGTTCGGGCATCTTCAAGAAGATGAACAAGTCATATTTTGTCAGAAATTCGGGACTATGTGGTAATTGTTCAAGGTTGGCATCCTATTCAACGCCTACAAACAAGCACCATAGTTCGAAAAAGAAGAAGATGAAGGCATGATTTTAATTGCCGTGCTAGTTGGTGTATTTTTAGCATTTTGTTTTACTAGGACTGGGGTTTCGAATAATATGCACCTGCATTCCGCTAAAAAGATTACGCTCCTTTATCTCAATCCTACTTTTGTAAAAAACAGTAGCGGATCTAAAGATCTCGATTGAAGAACTGAAAAGAGCGATCATATACTTCAGCTACAGTAATTTAATCAGTGCTAACAGCTATGGCTGATTTTATAGAGGCTTTTTATCTGGCGGTGACAAAATTGCGGTGAAGGGGTTCCTGGATTTGAACTCGGAACCGGCGGAGAGAAGATTCCTCAGAGAATGTTGCTGGAAAAGACCTTGCTAGATTTTGACGTTTTCCAGCAGGGATCTCTTTATAGAGAACACCTTCGGTGAATTATAATAATTATTGTTGTTACTTTAAAATTTTATATCATAATTTTAATTCTAAATTAGTCCATACATTCTATTGAAATCATCTGATTGGATGGTTATGAGTTTCAATAAAAATGGATATACAATATTATGACAAGTTAGTGTTTTTTAGATATATTAACATATACTTAGAAGTTAACATGATTTCTTTTTTATCAACAATATCTTTATTTTATATAGTGCTATTATGTGAAAATATAAATTTTAAAATTTATATAAAAATTTCGAAAGGAAAAATTGAAAAGTAAACATCATGTGTAAGGTAATATTAATTAAGAAACAGTCACAAAAAATTTCTTGATGGGTAGGGGTGACTGTAAACTTTAACCCCTGCCTCCCTTGTTCAATTCCATGTATTATCTCTTTAATGATCCCCGCACTTTGCCTATCAAGGCACTCAAAATTAATGTCTACAATGATAAGAAGATTGTGGACCATAGATTATCCTAGACCGGCCAGAACGCACCTTTCCCATATTTGACATACATATGCCCATATTTGATAGAGATTCGTAATTCACACAGTTTTTTTGGGGAAACCAAATCACCTGCAATCAATTATTTTACACACTAAGGAATACAACTTTAACCAATCAAATTGAAGTAAAAATAATAATTGCACCCTTGGCTTTTGTCAAAATGATTATTTGTTCTTATGGAGTTAAATATGATTAAAGTCTCCACAAGAACAAATAATCATTTTGACAAAATACATGCAAGTTCATGTGATGCGAGTTCAACTCACTGCCGACGAGAAGAGAAGAAAGACTGAAAGGTGGTGCTTTATGGTACCCTACCACACCTTTTCATATTTAAGTCATTATACTTGTCAAAATGATTACTACCTTCAGATACAACTTTAATCATATTTTGTAATCCGTGCACATTATTCATCATAATAGTCATTTCAGAAGAAGGAAGAATGACATTTTTTGTTGATGTGAGGGACATTATTCACTTATTTATTATTTATTATGTGAATTTCCCTCACCTGTGGTGAGTCATCTCACTTAGGTGCTCGTCATAGGTATTTAGATGAATCATTAGGAGTTATATGACGAATTACAGATTATATCATAAAATATTTCATATGCATCAGTGTGTTACATACTATTCTTTTATTGTAACCTCATCCTATTTTGGAGGTTTAACTAGTTCAGGCATGGGAGTTACACCAGACTCTTTTATGTACTTCTCTTTGTTGATCTGTGAGGATGAGTAGACCATTTTTGTATGCACAATTTCCTTGACCTAATTTCTTGCTAATTACTTGGAGTTCTTTGTGGTTTTCGTAAAGAGTGCAACTCTCATTGATGTGTATACATTTTGGATGATCTTCGTGCCCTCTTTCATAGTATTAGAGCACAGATCTCAATAATCATATCACTCACAATTTCATTATTGATTACTCTCGATTTCATGAATTGTTAACTCATGGTGCAATTTTTTATCTATTATTAGTTTTTATGTAAATTTAACATTATCTGGTTAACATTGTGTTTTTGGAGTTTGTTAGTTTTGTGGTGCTTGTGTAGGATTTAGGGTTTTTATTGATAAATCTTTTTAGCTACAACTATCTTTGGTATAGGTTCCAATTTTATAGGTTACTTGTGTTTAGGATCTTACCCGAGGCTCTTCCCTACCCTGAATTTCCCTTCTTCTCTTCCCATCTCGTTGACCAAGATCCTATAACTCCTTCTTGCCACATTGGTTTTTCCTCACTCATCCTAGCCCACTGAGCTCCTTCAACCCATCAAACTGAGCTAAATTAGCGCATCCACACCTGAAATTCTCACTAAACTCTTGTTTGATTTTGACCCAAGCTTGTCATCCTCCCTTTCGACATGACTATATTCCAAACTCAGACTCGACCTCACCCTTATTTGGCCCATCCAAATTTACTACCCTACTTGGGTCGAGCTCGCTTCCCACTAGATTCTATTCGTAACTCAACCTCAAATACTCATGTTATGCACCCATATTTGCCCTTATCTTGACCCTTTGTCTCTATAACGAGCTTGACTCAGACTTTCTTCAACTTGCGTTGGTCTGCAGTCTCTCGCTAACTCACTCAACTTGAACCTACTTTCCTAGAGCTCTCCTTGTATCTCATCTGCAACTCAACCTTGATACTTGTTGTTGGCCTCTAACCCTGCCTTGACACCTGAGCCATTTTCCACCCCAGTAAATACTCACCTTACTGCAAGCGTTATGACCACACCAACTTGACTTGCCTCAAGATCCTCATTGGTCATCGAGTTGTGTGCCCTGACTCAACTTTCCGGAGATAACTCATCTCACTTCAAGCCCACCCAGCCAGCTTGATTAATTCTCCCCACTTTTTTGAATTTGACCCTTTCAATTTTTTTCCTGTTCTGTTTGTGGAGCCTATTTTCATGTTAGAGTGTGGTACACCTTCTATGTGTTACACTCGGGTATTTTTACGGCGGTCTCGCTCGCCGCTGAGCGGGTCAGGGGGGTTCGAGGGGGTGAAGCCCCCCCGATGGAAGGGGGTTTGGGGGTGAAGCCCCCGAAGCAAGTTTTCATGGGTGGTTTATTAACCATGGGTAATGGGTAACCGTTATGGGCTTTTTTGGGCCCATGTTTTTTCGGTACCCATTGTTTTGTAAAACCGCCTCTTCGGTTACCCATAGGTTTATGGGACAGTTTTGTTTTTCCCCATTATTTTGATACCCACGGTTTTGTAAAACTACTTAAGCAGTTGTCTATTTATATGGTCTTATGCATATGATAGATGGACAAGCAAATGTATTGCAGATGTGTTTTGAATTCGGGTGTGAATTCTGGAGAGTTTGTTGAGCATAGCTCCAAACGGATCTGGGTATTGTATTGAGAGAGTGGAGGCTTGTAATAAAATCTGAGCAAGTGATTCTTGGTGGACATAGCCCAAATTGGGTGAACCACGTTAAATCTTGTCTCTTTGTGTTGTGTTATTTATTTTGCACTTTTATTTGAGATCTGTAATATTTTATGCATATTAATTTCTACTGTTGCGATTCTGGAAAGGATTATTCCGCATATTTTATCTCTTATTACCTAACATTTCCTTGTCAATTGCACTTAGTCTCATAAACTTGTTTCTTTGAAATTAAGTGTTTATTTAAATTAATTGGGAAAACTAGATCATTATAGTCATTTTGTAACCGAGAGATGATAGTAATTACTCTTTTTTTTCTTGCGGGTTAGTGAGTTGGTCTGCCAAAACCTTGCAGTAAGGGAGCTCAACCTTGGGATGTGTGAGATGATATTTCTCACTTAGGCTTTAATTGTTTCCCTTTTTCCCATTTTTGAATTTTTGTGCTTGTTAATGTTGTCTCGCTTGCGCATGTCGAAAATAATTGTGGTCTCCAATCTTACATGGAGTCCACTAACTACAAGGTGAGTGAGTGACTGCTTCACACTGCATGAACAAACTTGATTGTAATGAATACACTAAGTATAAAATCTCGTAAACAAGGGGTAAAACTATTGTTCTGGGTTGTGTGTTTTTTCTTTTCTGTATTTTCTTTATCTTTCCTTACGATGGATGTGGATACAATTATGTTTCTGACACCGTTTAATTTTCATGAATGGAAATCCAAAATGATAATTACACTATAGGGTAAAGGGTTGTATTACATCACTATGGGAGTGGATAAAGAACCAAATGAGTTGAACATGAGAAATCTAAGTGGTTCAATAGATGTGATGAAGCCTTACATCTTCTATGTATGTCTATTTCCCTTCACCTTCTCTTCCACATTGAGTCATCCACAACACCTGTGAGAGCTTGAAAAAATCTATAGGGCATGTTTGATAAATAAGATGACATGAGAGGACATGGGTTAGAGAACAAACTCCTAGGATTGACCCCCAGTAACTTTCATAACCTATAGGCCTTCTTCTCCAAATTTGTCCACACCAGACTATTGTTGAAAGGATATGGAGTAGATAAAAATGATGCCCAAAAAATTCTGCTTATAATTTCTAAACTTGGACATGAATAATTTGTTTTCATTTCTACCTTCCATGTAATAAAATAAGCTTTAGGTACCACCTAGGAAATTTCCTCATTTGAAAATTTTTATGCCCAACTCATTCAATAATAAGACAAGTTAATGCAAATTGGTGCAATCAAATTGAAATCACATTCTCTAGTAGTTGGAAATGGTAAAGGAAAGGGGAACAAGGATAAGAAACAAGAGAAAAAGGACCAACACAAAAAGGAAGTTAATACTAACCCAACCAAATCCAACACTAGTACTTATACTTCTACTTCTGAGACTAAACCAAAGAAAGAAAATTGCAAGTGTTCTTATTGCAAGAAGTCAAGTTATGAAGAGCATCAATGCATGAGAAAAAAATTGACCACATAAATTATTTACTTGATAAAAATAATATAAGGGTTCTTGAGTCTATAAAAAAAAATGCTCCCAAAATTGAGTCTTCTAAAGAAAAGGAAAACAATTTTGAGAAGAAGAAAGGCAAAGCCCTCATAACAAGAGTAACCTCATCATTGACGTGGGTTATAGATTATGGTTTTTCACACCACATGGGTTCCTCACAAGTTAATTTTCCAATGTGGAACCATGTATCATGTCCCAAATAATCTATTATCCATTTTACCCCTGGGTTTAATGGACAACATGGGATAGATGGAACTGAGCATTGGAGGGCCCCTTGCATGAGAATCTATATTTAAAGGAAAAAATTCACATTTCTGGAGCATTACAGGTGGTTCTGAAGGGTGTGAAATCATTCAGAGGAATTTTTTCCTCTACTGGGTTTTGAAAAGACTTGGAGTTTACTTGAGTTGGAGAACGGGCTCCCCAGGCCCACTTTTGACCAAAAATGGGGGAAAATAGATAATATGGAAAAAAATTGTTCATGGTGTTCTACTGTGTCTACAAACCCCCCTCAATCCCAAAAAAATTGGGAAAGAATCCATAAAAATGTTAAAAATGTCAAAATGCAATGGGGGGTCAATGAAGGGTCGAGCTAGGAATTAGCTCTCCGAATAGGTCGACAAGCTAAAATGGCAAGATGAAGGGTTATCCAACTCGGGTGAGATCATCTAGGGCATCATGGCACGAGAAGGAGAGTTGGCTTTCCAAGCTAACTCGGCGAGCCAGTCATCGATAGTGTGTGTGGAGCCGGGTCTGGAAGTGGATTTGCATCTGCATGGTGCATGGGAGCCCGACGGGAGATGTTGATGCGAAGAAAACTCCATGCCCAAAGGTCACATCGAGTTGTTCGATGTAGGATTGGGAAAGTCAGGAGTCAGTGATGATAAAACATGTCGAGGTGTGTCGGGAATGGCAGTCGGGCTTTCAACGCAGGGAAACACGGTGTAAGTGCACCCCACTAGCCCAATGTCAGTGTATTTAAAACCCCACCTCCGACAG
Organism: Taxus chinensis; assembly: GCA_019776745.2. Taxonomy (NCBI): domain Eukaryota; kingdom Viridiplantae; phylum Streptophyta; class Pinopsida; order Cupressales; family Taxaceae; genus Taxus; species Taxus chinensis. The sequence goes on from CM034152.1 coordinate 715,756,546, forward strand.
ATGAATAACTCACCGAGTGAATAAGGCAAAGGAAAAAGCAGGTTGTCAGGTGCACGATGCATGAGTTGACTCACCATACCGATGCAAAATTAAACACAAACCCGCCGAGCTAAAAGCAAGCCGCCCATGCAATGCAATGTAAAGCTCGAACCCAAGTTGAATGGTGAGCCATGTGGTGAGTTAGGTGGGGTAGGTGGAAGTTGGTGAGGGTTGACCAAAAAACTAAGCCACCTTCAAACATGCAGAATTTCCTCCCAGAATGTCAGATTCACAAAAAAATATACTTGTTGAAAATATCTTTCAGAGCCCCTTGACTTGGAATAATTAATGCATCAGGTAGGTGAAAAATCATGATGAAGTTACAGGTGCATACAGTCCATACCCAAAGAAAAAGATGGAGTAAATGCAAGTATGGGAACCATTCCTTCTTGCACAAGGCATGGTACAATCAAACATGGAATGTAAAAGCAACCCCATCCTTCTTGCAGGTGCAATGGTGATTTTAGGAGGTGGTTGAAGAATGTATTCAGGTATTTCTCCTTATCTCTCATCTCCTTCTTGCTATATAATGTAATGGAAGGAATTTTTACAATGTTGGACATTCTTGTATCTGCCCTCTCTTCTCTCTCACATGTGAATGATTTGTGGAAATTCAAGCCTCCATTTTTTGGAGCTCTGTAATAGAAATTCTACCTCTTGCCCATGTAATGAGTCATTATGTAAAATCATTGGAGCAATAAAATCAGATTTGTGATTGTTATCTATCCTATTATGGTGTTGTTGTTTTAACTTACCTTTATTCATGTTCATGGGTATATTGTGTATGTCCTTTATCTATTGCAGGTCCAAATTTGATTATGCTTAATGTAAGTGGGTTTGTTGCAGGTGTTGTGATCTGTGGTGCTTGACCACCCTCTTCATTTTTATTGTTTTCATTCTCATGCAAGAAGAATTGTTCAACACCCCTTTTCTTGGTGTATCACCCTCTTAGTGTAGGTTTTACTTTTCGTGCAATCCTTCTATCCCTGTCTCCTTGGAAAGCATTAGGATAAGATTATATTAGTCATTTTCTTACATTTTAGAATTAGTTGTGGCATGTAGGATTAGGAAAGGAGCCGGCCTTCTTTGCAGAGTTACCTGATTTGCAGGGTCCCACACTTGAAGATAACCCCATGTTTGGCAAATTACACCGAATGCCCCAATTCCATAACTTGGCTATTCAGGGGGTGCTGTAATTTTTCCATAACATCACCTTGGGTGATGACACATCCATCACAAGAATGATAGTGGATTAGTGGAATAAATTGATGGTGGAACCTTCAGTGATGTCCTTAGTGTTCCACAACTTTCCACTAACCTAATTTCAGTCTATCAAATCATTCATATTGGCCAAGGGATGCACATTGAATTCAACCCTAATTCAATGATCATTAGAGAGCTACACGACGAGTCTACCATGGCAGAGGTTAAGGAAAACCACCAAACCAGGTTATACACCTTTTCCCACTTCAAGTTTGACTCTTCTCCCACCGCCTTGTTGACTCGTGCTGATGAAACTTAGTAAGCTATGGAATGAATAATTTGGCCATTTAAACTACCATTTCCTTGAGCAATTAAGCCAACATGATATGGTCAATGGATTTCCTCGAGTAAATTTTTCAAAGGGTCTTTGTGATAGCTACGCCATTGGGAAGCACCCTTAAGAGAAATTTGGTAAGGGTAAATCCTAAAGAGCTTCACAAACCTTGGAATTAGTCCACAATGATATCTCATGGGCTATTCTGTCTCCTTCATTCACTAGAGTGTAGTATCTCCTTAACTTTATAGTCGACTTTTCATGCTTCACATGAGTCTAATTTCTCAAACATAAATATGAAGTTTTTAATCACTTTCCAAACTTCAAGGCTCTATTTAAGAAGTAAGCTGAAAATTCCATTAAGGTTATGAGAACTGAAAAATGGTGGGGAGTACATTAGCAATATATTTGATGATTTTTACACCTCCGAAGGAATTTCCTTGCAACATACATTTTATTATAGTCCTTTACAAAAGAGAGTTGTAGAAATAAAGAAATGGACCCTTAAAGAGATGGCCAAATGTATGATTCAATCTAAATCACTACCAGTACAATATTGGGTAAAAGCCATGAATTATGCTTGTTACATTCAGAATAGGATTCCTCACAAAGAAGTAAATGGGAATACCCCCTTTGAGGCTTGGTATGGAGGTAAACTTGATGTCGAGAAGTTTTGTGTCTTTGGTTCACCTGTCATGGCTCAAATACCCAAGAAGAAACACAAGGAACTATAACCACAATATAAACCTTGATAGTTCCTTGGACTAGTCAAGCCTCCAAGCATGGGAGTTACACAACACTCCTTTATGTACTTATCTTTTTTGATCTATGAGGATGAGTAGACCATTTTTGTATGTACAATTTCCATGAGATAAATACTTGGATTTCTTCATGTTCTCGTAAAGAGTTCAACCCACGTTAATGTGTAGACATTCTTGATGATCTCCATGCCCTCTTTTAGTAGCAGAATACAATGGAATAGAAATGTTAGGATAATAAGCAATATGAAAAGTATTATGAGTAATAGAAGAAATATGGGAAATAATTGAGGAGTTGGAATAAATTGAGAAGAAGGAAGTACTTGAGAAACATGAGTATCAATTAAAGAAGTGTGAGAAGAAACCAAAGCATTAATGATATGATAAACATAGGGATGAAAGATGTGGAAAAAAATGTGTTAGATGACTACATGATTAGCTAAAATGTGTGATCCTTGAAGTGCTTGATCATCATTGCTATAATTAGAATATCTATGGTTCATTTATAGTTTTTATCTTGTATAACATTTCCATCAGTGGTTTTTAAACCTTGGATTTGTGATTGGACATCTAGCAATATTTTTTGTTATGTTGTGGAGGTTGTTTTCATGTGTGGAGGTGTTGAAGACGATACACTAAAAGTAATGTGCACTCTCCACAGTAGTGTTGAAGACTACACTAAAAACGTGCCCGACACCTTGGGAAACGTGCTCTTCTCATGTGGGTAGTATTTTTGACCTTCATATTGTCCCCTATATTCCTATTGATACTTCTTTGATTGACAATGTCATTAATGTTTCTCAAAGTGTGACAAAGTAAATAGAAACAAGCTCCACTTCATTTTGCCTCACTAGTAACTAGTTCTCTTTCGTGATAACTCTAATCAGCCTGCAATACCTTGTACAATATTTAATAATTCAACCGGAGTCGAGTCTAATACAAGTGTCCTAACTATTATTTTTCAATGTCTAAATATTTGAACTTTGTTTTTTTGTACGCAAACATTCTTGAAAATAAATAAATTGCTTATTCTTACAACTTGAATAATTGACCCTTGTGCAAGTGTTACTAAAATTTGTCCTTATGTATATACACAAGCCAACACACAATATAAAGGAAAAATCTCACAAAGAAAGATAAAAAAACCTGAAAGAGAAGGTATAATAATAAAAAAGTTGTGGTGGGGTACTATGAAGCACCGCCTATCTTCTCTCATCTCTTCTCCTCTGCGGCGAGTCGAACTCACAATATAGCAACTGATATGCATCATACATACCGTTGCACCGTTCAACACACGCCATTAGATATTGCATTACGTTTAATTTTAGTTACGATCTTTTCTTTGTCAGCGAAAGGAAAATCGAAGCCTGTGGATTTTTAGAGGACTTGCGAACATTGACCAGTTCATAGCTGGGGACGGATTTCTTACGTTTACAATGAAATCAAAATGGTTACGATTGGTTTTTCCTGTTTGGATAATTCAAACAATAAATTTTAATTTGTTGGGGATATATATTATCAATATGCTATGCTTAAAATTTAAAATGGAAATGCTGCGATTAATACCTATGGAAATTTTTTATATGGATGTGTAAAATATATTTATATTAATATATAGTTATAATATTATTTTTGTGTCAATGGCCGTTTGGTCTATTGATGAATTTGTTTGGTTTATATAGAGTACACTAGGAATCAATTCTTACTTAATGTAAAGGTCCCCAACACCTCGATATGGAGAGTTAAGTGGTTGAGGCCAGGATTGCGCCCTGGGTGACTTTGACGACGTGGATGCCCTTTACCTGTAACTAAGCAAGGCCCCCAACACCCCGACACAAAGAGTCAAGCATTTGAGGCTAAGATTGTGCGTTGGGTGACTTTGACGGCATGGATGTCCCTTATCTGTAGTTACTTAGCTGAAGGTGCTCACTCGTTTAGTTTATACACTTACTCAATATTGTAATTTCACTATATGTTTCCTCCGAAACATGGGTAGAGATGACGACACTCTACGTAAGCCAATATCCAATTGTAATGCTTCGGCATTCAATAATAATAATAGTAATAATAATACATTTGTGTTTGTGTGTATTTCAATTTTATAAGTTGAAAGATATAATGATATGAAAATTTGCAAGTAGTACTTTTATAGTGAAAAGCATTAAAATGTGTACATAAGTATCAACTTAAATCCTAGCCAGATGAATTTCTATGACCCCTTCTAATTCTATGACCCCTTCTAATTCTATGACCCCTTAAGTAGCCACCATTTCATTATTACCTAGTTATATTGAGTTTTAAAATATGTTATTAAATTGAAAATGTGTACATAGGAAACTTCATGGATATTTAAGTATCCACCATTTCATTTTTACCCAATTATATCAAGTTTTAAAATATGGTATTAAATTGAAAAGGGATAGGGCGAGTGCCAAATTTGGAAAACATTGATAAATACTATATTTAATGGGAATTGAGATTCTAACATGCAATACAAAATTAATAAGGCTTCAAATTTGATGGTTTACAAATAGTTACAACATGAAAAATTTATAAATCTTATATTATTAAATATTCGTTAATAAATACATATATATTTTGATAAACAAATATAATTTTTTTATTATTAAATTCACACTCATCTAATGAAGCTAGTAGTCAATAAAATTTGAGTTCCAGCAAGCACCCTCAAATTGAAATTCCAACACAGGGTACTAAAACTATGACTAGGCCATAACAATCAAGCACATCTTACCAAGTATTAAATTAAGTCAAAAATATTGTGATATATTTTAGAAGGAAAACTTCCTACTGTGATAGATTTTAGTTAGAAATATTCTTTTTAGATGAAACCAAGCATGTCTTACCAATTACTACTAAACGAAGCCTAAATTATTGTCGTAGATTTTGGCGGCCTCCACTACAAAAGGGATAATAACCCTAATTTTTTTTTCAAAATGTGAAATAGAATGAAATTCAAAATTGTTTAGTGACTCAATTTCACTTTTACATATTTTCATGGATTAAGAAACTACTGAAAGCCAATGTGGCAATGCTTCCAAAAATTATAAATATGTTCGAAAAAGTAACGTGACATATGTAAAATGGAAAAATACTATTGAAAGTAAATCACTGTTTATGAGTTGTGATGTTGCATTTATAGATATGGGAAGAATTTTATATTAAAATTTGCAGACACTTGAATGGCTATGCGTATTTTTATTACATTCTCATTAGTCATGATTCCAAATGGTTCACCTTTTGATCTTAATAATTCAAGGCTTCTTTTTAATAATGGGGTTTAATAATGCCTTCATTAGCATTAAATGTTCAACTAAAGTATTAACTTTTCATTTTTTTTGCGAGAATTTTTTTTGGGTGGACAAATCTGTGGAATTCTTGCCAATGCTCTGGGAATCTAAGTCCCTCTACTTATATGGTGCAGCTCCGTGTTTACATGTGCGTGAAAAAGTTATTTTTGTGGTGGCCTTTCGGTCGGGGATCTAACAGGGGCACTCCATTGACCTTGCGACAAAGCTAGCAATTGTTTGTTAGATAGGACTTTACAAGAGAACGAGAAAGGGAGTGAGAAAAAGGGAGGGGGATCAATGTTGTGGGTATAAAATCAGATTCCCACACCCATTAACCACAAACTCAACACACATAGATTTAAGAAGAAAAATTAAGCCATTTGCAAAAAGATTAAATAAGATTCAATGAACACAAAGTCTCAATCAAACCTCCTAGTCAAAAAGGCAGAAACTCCTCTTTTATTGCCGCTTGAGAAAATTTGTACATGTAAGAGTGGGAAGATTATATGAAATGGGAAGTGGAAGAAAATTAGAGACCTCTTTTCTCCTTCCCAAGATCACTCTCTCATGAGATTACAAAATGACAAGCCCTTTGAAAAAAGAAGGCCTTTACAATTTATAGAAAAGAGGTGACTCTCCACCTACCCCCCAATGACTTTTCATATGCCTCCGCACAACTTAAAACTTTTCATATTCCTAGGAAATATTAAGTCCCTTTTTATAAAAAAAAGGTGACTTTTTACATTATGAATCTAAAGTCACTTTTTTAATTACAAAATTAGGAATTATGAAAACTTGTAACCCCAACAAAGAATTAGAACATGAAGAGAGAGGAAGTTGGGGGGAAGAGGAGAGAGAGAAGAGAGAGGGAAAATTATGTTGATGATGAAGCCACTCCTGCCGATCCTTCCTCACTTCCTGACTGATATCTGATCAACTCCAATTGGGAAATCTCAACTCCTTTAAACTATTTTCTAAATTGGGCCGCTACATCTTCTACATGGTCCTCATGAGGAATGCACATACAACTCAAAGAATCTTTTCATTTCTCAAACCATGACTAATGTTTCTCTACGATCAATGTAATGATGACTCAAATGATGGACAATGACTCTAATGTGTCTTCATTAAAAGACAATGGATCTCCAGCTTCCTTCTTAACTTGTTCCTCAAACAGGCTCAACAATTCATTTGCAGTGGTATGTTCCTCCATCGTGGGCACTCCAATTTTCTAAATTCTCTGGATGACGTAATATTCTAACTTGTAGGCTTGCTCTTCACTCGAGTTTAACTTGCTTATTGCCGATTGATCATTTCATATCGGGTGACGAGAGTCCTTGTCCACACACGTGAAAAGTCCTCAGATGGGGTATTGAAGATCCTCTTGCTTATTAACTCTCTGGAACGAGTGAATCAGGTCCTAATGCTCCTTTTCTCTTTCCAGTTCCTCTCTAAGTAGCCAAGTTTTCTTTGCAGTTGCACACATATATTTGAAAAGTGAGATTACCTATGGGATCAACATTTTACCTTTTGATTGTACATGTCCACTCATTGTTTTCTCTTCCCTGTACGGTGGAATTTGAGTCTTCTTGATGGATTTTGGATTGACATGACTTATTGGAACTAGTTCCTCAATTGGGATTGATGAAGTATTAGGATCCACAAGATGTTGCATATAGGAGGAGAGCGTTTGTACTTGTTCCTCTAATGTTTCAATCCTTTTCCTGTATTCTCGATTTCTCGCCATTAGGGATGTGGAGGACTGTTGAAACATATGCTCATCTTCTTCATTGGTGGATGGGCCCAATGGAATAATACTCATCTCGTAATCAATTGGTGTCATTTCTTCCATTGGCTTGATTACCTTGGGTCATGCCACATCAATGAATTGTTCACATGTCTCACCACTGAAGAAGTGTGAGGCTTTATGAGAAAAATTCATTTTCTTTCCTCTAGCCATGATGCTATTCTGACAGCTTAGTGGATAGTGACCTGTTGGATTGGACAATGTCCCCTTTGAAATCACTC
>CM034152.1:715764677-715825078 GCA_019776745.2 Taxus chinensis
ATGCATGATTGACATTTTTTCACATGAAGACTTGCCCATTGAGATGGGGAAAGAGACAATGGTTCTTCTTAGTCTGATTCCCGAGTTTCCCATGTTCACCTACATCTAGCTGCCTGCGGTAGATTGAACACTACTATCTGATCACTAAGTGTACCATGTATTACCTTTGTAAGGATAATACATTAGAATTCCTTTTATGAATAGTCCCTTGTTAGGTGTATGATTTTGACTATTCTTGGTTGGTAAATGGGATTATTTTGTTGTGTATATCCAAACCATAATGTATTGTAAGGAATGAATGTTGCTTGGATGTAGAAGTTTGCTACCAGGGTGACAAAGTTAGTTTATTGAAAGATTGCTACAGTGATTAAATATGTATAAGGGTTTTGCAAGATTTAAGGTAAGTTGTTTAGTTCTTAGTTGTGTTCATAGCTTGTGGGATTTATCATAACTTGAAACATATCAATATCTCTGGTTTATATTCTTTAGGAGCTTTAGAAGTCTTGACTCAGATGTTAAAAAAAAGAAATGTTCATTCCATGTAACCATTGTGCACTCGGACTAAGACATGGAGTTAAGGTATCATAATTATGAAAGAAGGATTTATTATAAACTTTTGAACCTTATAAGTTTGTTACAAGTGTGGCAGAGGTAATTTCTAGAGGGTTGAGTCTTTTGATGAGTATTAAAGGATATCAGGGTAAAACATAAAATATCTTAGGCTTCAAAATAGGGTGAGGGTTTGTGTGAAAAATAAAGAAGTTATTTATCCAAGTTCTTGGCATTGAAACCACATCAATTGATCATGTTAACTCAGAAGAAGATGGAGAAGAACCATTTAAATGCAAGGAACTATGTTTGTGTTTTCTGAGTTGTTGCATTTGTGTAGTTAATAATTCTCTATTGGAATGTTTAGGCTGCATGAAATTCTCATAAAAATCCCCTGATAATAGTAACTAAATGAGTTATTAAATATTTATTGAATAAGGTATAATCCCATTAAGATAATGTTGAGGGTTCCATTGATGTCCTATCTACATGAATCCATAGTTGGAAACTAAGGGGGGTGCAAGTTATTTGAGAGTTATTCGAGCAAGGAGTAGTAAAAACAAGTTAGCGATGCCTAGATTGGTATGTTGGAGAGAAAAATTTTCAGGTGGACAAACTAGTGGTTACCTTGCCAATATTCTGGGAATCTAAGTCCCTCTACTTAACAGGTGCAACTGTTGTATATGTATGTGTGAGAAAACATGGATTTCATTGGTGGCCTTTCGACCACAGATCCAACAGGGGCACTCCACTAACCCTGCGGAAAAGCTAGTAATTTCTTACTAGGGAGGACTTTGTCTATAAAGCAGGAAAAAGGAGTGAGAAATGAGATAGGGGAACTAATGTTGCAGGTAGGAAATTAGATTCCTGCACACACTAGTTAGAGACTTCAACACATGCATTTATGAGAAGAAACAACTTTGTAAATAGCAACAAGACCAAATGGAATTTATTGATCACAAAGTATTAAGAAACCCCGTAGTCAAAGAAATCTAGAAAATCCTTCTTGTATTGACTGTTTAATTTTTTTTTGTACATAGTATGGGAATGGAAGAAATTTGAGAGTGGTGGAAAGTAGAAGAAAATGGCTATCTCCTTTGCTTTCTCTAAGTACAATGCACTCTTGAGTTTACAAGATCAATTTCCAACCCTTTGAAAAGAGAATGGCTTTAAGGATCAAGGGTTAGGGTTTAGGGGTTTAGTGTTTAAGGCTCAAGGTTTAGGGTTTAGGGCTTAGGGCTTAGGGCTTAAGGCTCATGGATTAGGATCACCCATTCAATCACTGTAATGTTCTATGTCTTACCCATTCTTATAAGTACTAACAAAGAGTATTCAACTAAAAATGGTTCATCTACTTCGTAGGCAGAACATTCAGGGGAGTCATCACAATTTGATGCCTTTCATCTACTAATATTTTAAATGAGGGAAATGCTTATTGCATGCGAACTATCCCACTCATTGTAATGTTCTATGTCTTACCCATTCTTATTAGTATTGACATAAATTATTGATGCAACCTAGAATTCAGCAATACAATCCCAGGCACGTTGGCACATCACTCAGCCAAGACTGAGCGCTCGCCCAAAGTGCTCAAAGGTACTAGGCCCCTATTTAGGGTGGCTATTGCAGGAGGTTAGCATGATGAAGAATTTAATCATTCAGATCTATAACTAATATATCATTCATATAGTACATATTTAGACCTAGATCTAGAACATAACAGACTTTAGCAAATAACCATAACAGAATCAAGTATGCAATACCGAATTATAACCATGAGAACGCCTTATTTCAGTCCATAATATCCTTTATATTAATTGTAGTAAATACACATAAGCTTCATTACAATAACAATAGTATACGCTCATGCGCGTAACAGATCTAGTAACATAATCTCACTATATCCTAGTTCTCACACATATATATGCTCTCTCTCTCTCTCTCTAATATATATATATATATATATACTACACAGTTCACTACATATTTATAAGGGTGGGGACTTGCCTTTCACCACTTATCTAATCCCAAAATAGGTTGCATGCTATTATTAGCCACACACTGTTACAAAAATAGGCTTACATGCAAGAGTGTTAACAATATATCTCTCTTTTTCAACTATTAGTTCACAATTCTATCTTTAGTCTGCATCCATGCAAAGTGCTTCGTAGCTGATCATCCAAAAATAGCCAATGTGTGTCGCGCAAGTATCTAATTGGTTTGAATGCTCCACACGCTATCTCCAAAAATAGATCCTCATCATGAAAATGGCTAAGTCCTGAATTTGTTTTCGTTATGTGCCCAATTCTCTCTAATTCTTCCACGCCTTTGAATGCACTTTTTTCTCCCATGCAAACCTTCTATATTTTCTTCACTAAGTGCTAGAGTTTGACTAATCAACAAGTTTTCAACTGAAAAGGGTTCATCAACTTTATAGGAACAAAATTCTAAGAGATTCATCAAAATTTGATGTCTTTCATCTGTTGATATTTTGAAGGAGGGAAATAACCACCTCTCATAAACAAGGTAGTTATAAAAACAAACTTAATGATGGTTCTAGGCACAAGACTAGGAAATATGGTCCTAAGATATTCAAAAAATGAACTCACTCATGAGACCTACTGGAAATATATGAGGTTTAGGGGTTAGATCTTAGGGTTTTGGATTTAGTTTTTAGGGTTTACGGCTCAAAGCTCAGGGCTCAGGGTTCAAGTTTAGGGTTTAGGGTTTAGTGTTTAGGATTTAGTGTTCAAGGTTTAAGGTTTATTATTTTTGTTTTAGGGTTTAGGGTTTATAATTTAGGATTTATGTCTAAGGGTTAAGGGTTGAGGGTTAAGGGTTTAGGTCACATAGTTTAGGGTTTAGTGTTTAGGGATTAGGGTTTATGGTTTAAGGTTTAGGGTTTTTGGTTTAGGGTTTAGGATTTAGTGCTTAAGGTTTATAGTCTAGAGTTTAGGGGTCAAGGTTTAGGGTAAATATGATTTAGTTTTTAGGGTTTAGGGTTTAAGGTTTAGGGACCTTTAGGATTTAAGATTTAGGACTTAAGGTTTAGGGTTTATGGTTTAGGGCTCATGGTTTAGGGTTTAGAGTTTAGGGTGCATGGTTTAGGGTTTATGGCTCACGGTTTGGGGTTAAGAGTTATAGGTTTAAGGTTTAGGGGTTAGTTATGGGTTTAAGGTTTAGGGGTTAGAGCTCAGGGCTCTCGATTTAGGGTTTAGGGCTCACATATCAGGGTTTAAGGTTTAGGGTTTAGCGCTCAAGGATTAGGGTGTAGGGTTTAAGGCTTGAGCTTTAGGGTTTATGGTTTAGGGATTAGGGATTAGGGTTTAGGATTTAGGGTTCATGGTTCATGGTTCATGGTTTATGGCTTAAGGTTCAGGGTTCGAAGTTATTGGTTTAAGGTTTAGGGGTTAGAGCTCGGGGCTATGGATTTAGTGTTTCGGGTTTAATGATTAGGGCTCAGGGTTTAGGGTTTAGGGTTTAGGGTTTAGAGTTTAGGGTATAGGATTTATTATTTTGTTTTTAGGGTTTAGGGTTTATAGTTTAGGGTTTAGGTCTAATGGTTGAGGGTTAAGGTTTTAGGTCACATAGTTCAGGGTTTAGGGTTTAATGTTTAGGATTTAGGGCTTATGGTTTAGGGTTTTGGGCTCAGGATTTAGGGTTTAGGACTCAATGTTTATGGTTTATGGGTTAGGATTTAGGGTTTAGGATTTAGTTTTCAGGGTTTAGGTGATCTGAAAATAATCAAGTTTTTATCTACCTGATCTTGGACCCTTATAGGCTTTAATTATTGCTGACAATTTTCTCCTTTTAAGTAATCAATTTAAAAATTAATGCAAAACAATAAAGACATTTACACAATGATTGATTATGGAGTTCGGAAATTGCCTACGTCTTTGGGTTCTTATCGAACCATTCCACTAGTAAAAACTTGTAAGTTACAATAGCACTTTCACAAGAAAACCTAATGGAAACTATTAAGAACTTGCTTAGAAGAATAACTAGACCTTCAGAAGACAAGGGTGAAAAATAAAACCTGACTTCCCCTTTCCTGGCGTATTCAGCAAGCTCGATGGCACCAGCTCCACTATTTAGAATCCTCCTATTCTCGATCAGCCTTCTAGATGCTTCATAACGCCCTATGGCACTCCAGTCGATATTCTAGGATTCACAATAATTTGGTGTGGCCCTATGGGCCGACTAGGTAGTATTAATAACTCCTAGCCACAATAATTTCTATTTAAATAAATAGGTCTTCACACAATTACGATTTCTCATCCTCCTCTTGGCTCGATCTTCGCATCCCGAGCTCTAAGAATGAGCTTGTCTCTATTGTGTTGTGTGTGTCCCCACAATAAACTTAACAAATAATAAGCTTGGGGTGTGTTTACAATGAAAATGGGTTCCCTATTTATACAATTTTAGGGCCCAAAAAGTATGCAATTACAAATCATCCTTAGGCTATTTTTAAAATCTTAGCCCGTAGCAAATTGAATGGGATAGGCTTATCTCCATTTGGACAGATTACATGTTTAATGCGATTAAGTCCCAAATTTTGTGGAATGATAATGTTTTAGGCTTATTAAAGCCTTTCCACGCATTTTAGGTGGTCATGGGACCACTTGGGCATAACCACCCCCACCTCTTTCTCCTCACGTGGAAGCTTCCACGCATGGCATAAGTTTCCCCTACCACCGCTTCACCTTCTCCCTTCCACGTGGTCCTTGGCAAGTTGGCGGTTTAGTAGGTAAGTGGAGAATTATGTGGATTTGGATGGTTTAATACTAATGTATAAACATTAATATATATAGCGGTTTGGCATATATGCGTGGCATTTGGAAAGTGGACTTACCAAGTAAATAGAAATTCAACCCATACCATGGGGAATAAAAAATAATTAACTTGTTCAATAGCATATATTCCACTTGTCATCTCCCGATAGGAAAATCGATCGTATTCTATTCGTGGTTGCTTGTGGACCCACCATGTCGGCAATAATACCATAGTCCACACGATGACCTGCGAGCAATATTTTATGACCGTCAAAGATCAGAGATCGATAACCAATAAATGAATCCCTTTACCTTTTTGCCACGTGCCACAATGCCATTGGTCTAATATTGACCAATTGACTTTCCCGTTGTCTGAACTTTGACAGGACATATCTAGAGCTCCCGATGTTCATTTTTCACGTTCTCATAGTTGATGGAAAGCTCTTGAGATGATCTTCTACACTGAAACCATTAAGGGATGTTTAGGGAACTTTAAAAAATGATCCCCTGATCACACCTCCCCAATGGGAAAGGATTTTTATCCCAAAAAGCTTCCATACTGTCCTGAATCTAAAAAACTCTGCTTCCACCTTAGAAGTGCTGCTGCAGTAGACCATTGGGTCTTGTCCTCTACAACCTCCTCTCTTTGATGACTTTACTCCGATCCTGGGACCTGTGGGTTATGGGCCCACGAAACTTCCACTGTGCCACTCTGATATCCGAAGAAGACCTCCATGCCTCCGCTATATGGTGCTAAGTTTCTGAATGAAAATGCAACACTCCTTCTATGCGGTGCTAAGCTTCTTGATATCTGAAAACAAGGATCTTCTTTTACTCTATAACACAGCTCCTGGCTCCGAGTTGATTCCACAGAATCCGAACTAGTTTGAAGGAACTCCATGTTACGTAGAGCTTATGCTTGATCCGATGTCGATGATGGACAATGACTTGTCCCTTTTCAGACCTCAATGCCTCTGATGCACGATGTTAAGCCCCTTTCAAGACCTCAATCCTCTAATGGATGATGCTAAGTATGATTCAGACCTCAACACCTTCGATGCATGATGTTAAGCCCTTTTCCAGACCTCAAGCCTCCAATGCATAATGCTAAGTCTATTAATCAGCCACCATTCGAATGTGCGGTCGCAATGCCTTGACACCGAATGACATTTCGAGATGATCCTTTGAGAGATCTTCTTGTTGACATACTAATATTAGGTACCACTCTGCTGCATGGTCATAATGCCTCTACACAGAATGAAGTTCCAACCCGACGTTAATGCCAATGGTGATTCAGATACCATTCTGCTGCACGGTCATAATGCATCTACACATAATGAAGTTTCGAGCTGATATTTTGAGGGCTCCTTTTGTTGACAAATTATATAAGGTACCATTCTACTAGATGCCCATGATGGTTTCTCCACAGAACAAAGTTCTGACCCAATGTCCATGCCAACGGTGATTCAGCTACCATTCTGCTGCATGGTCACAATGCCTCTACACACAATGAAGTTTCGAGCTGATTTCTGCGAACTCTACTATCTGCACAAATGACAGACCAATATCCAAGATTTATATGAGTTAATTCTTGTGTCCAAGCTGTAATAGGTACTCACACGTTGATTAGGAGATATGTTTGGAGCAATAATCAAATTTTCTAAGTAAGAAAATCCACTGAGTATTGTAAACCTTTCTCTCAGCATCACCTCACATAATCTGATCTCCAAACTTAATACTGCATACTATTCATCAATCTGAATTATGTAATATATAATTGAAAAAATGTTGACTTACCCATTTTAAAGGACTTTCACTTTTAGGTATTACCTGGTCCTGGGTTGAATTGTCAACTGGTGTTGGAGTAGAAACTTCTTCTTCCTTTGCAATAGGCCTTCATTCCATCTTTGGCTTGCCATTACTCTGATAGTGAGATGGATGCAGTTTCCAACAATTATCCACCTGATGCCCATTCCTCTGGCAATGAGCACAAAAATTCCTCTTAATATTATTCTTCTACGATGAGGAAATTTTTCTGCCATTTCTCGACTCTGTAGGATGAGATTGGTCTTTCTGATTTGCCTTGTTCCTGATGAATGACATCAAATTCTTCATCAGTGTCCTTCTCTTCCAGCATCTGGCCACTGAATGATTATGCAATCAACAAAAATTACATGGAAAGGAATTCCACATCTTCTGAAAATCATAACCATACTTCTTAAGCTAAAAAAGTGGATAAGAATTTTTACTGTGCTTATGATTATGGTAAGAAATTGGAGGTGGAATCTCATTACCCTTTCGCTGATTTCTTTTACCACATCCTTCCTGTGACGATGAAGCACAAATTTCCTACTCAAAATATTCTTACAGGAATAGTGGGGTAATCACTTTACTTTCAGAAGCTTGTCTCCCGTTAGCATTCTTGGAGCATTCTCCAATTTCCATCCCCGCACTAGAAAAACCCAAACCTGCAAAACAAGGATGATCCTCGACCTATATTGGGTTAGCAATACCTTGGCCATTTTGACCAAGGCCTCTTCCATAGAATCCCATTTTATCTAGTAACTTGGATCCAATGCCTCTAGTATGCTTTTCAAACAAACCAAAGACTTCATTACCTGAATCAGAAACTGAATGGGAGGAAGAAGAAGATTCAAGTGGTGAACAACTTACAGTACACTCATCTGTCATGGTCACTGCATCTGAAGTTAAAGGTATTTCATTCCTATGATCACCACACTGCAACCTTGCCAAGAGCTCATCCTTGGTTTACAGCTCTGATACCAAACTTGCTTCAGAGATTAGTAAGTTTGCAAGCCAATAACCTGCTCTGATACCAAACTTGAAAATAATCAAGTTTTTATCTACCTGATCTCGGACCCTTATAGGCTTTAATTATTGCCGACAATTTACTCCTTTTAAGTAATCAATTTAAAAAATAATGTAAGAGAATAAAGACATTTGCACAATGATTTATTACAGAGTTCGGCAATTGCCTACGTCTCCGGGTTCTTATCGAACCGTTCCACGAGTAAAAACTTGTAAGTTACAATAGTACTTTCACAAGAAAACCTAATGGAAACTATTAAGAAATTGCTTAGAAGAATAACCAGACCTTCATAAGACAAGGGTAAAAAAATAACACCTGACTTCCCCTTTCCTGGAGTATTTGGCAAGATTAATGGCACCAACTCCATTGTTCGGAATCCTCCGGTTCTCGATCGGCCTTCCAGATGCTCCATAATGCCCTATGGCACTCTGATCGATATTCTAGGATTCACAATAATTTGGTGTGGCACTATGGGCCGACTAGGTAGTATTAATAACTCCTAGCCACAATAATGCCTATTTAAATAAATATGTTTTCACACAATTACAATTTCTCATCCTCCTCTTGGCTCGATCTTCGCCTCTAGAGCTCTAGGAATGAGCTTGTCTCCGTTGTGCTGTGTGTGTCCCCATAATAAACTTAACAAATAATAAGCTTGGGGTGTGTTTACAATGCAAATGGGTTCCTTATTTATACAATTTTAGGGTCCAAAAAATATGCAATTACAAATCATCCTTAGGCTATTTTTAAAATCTTAGCCCGTAGCAAATTAAATGGGATAGGCTTATCTCCATTTGGATGGATTACATTTTTAATGGGATAAAATCCCAAATTTTGTGGAATGATAAGGTTTTGGGCTTATTAAAGCCTTTCCACGCATTTTAGGTGGTCACGAGACCACTTGGGCATAACCACCCCCACCTCTTTCTCCTCATGTAGAAGCTTACACACATGGCATAAGCTTCCCCTACCACTACTTCACCTTCTCCCTTCCACATGGTCCTTGGCAAGTTGGTGGTTTAGTAGGTAAGTGGAGGATTATGTGGATTTGGACGGTTCAATACTAATGCATAAAAATTAATATATATATAGCGATTTGGCATATATGCGTGGCATTTGGAAAGTGGACTTACCAAGTAAATAGAAATTTGACTAATACCATGGGGTATAGAAAATAATTAATTTGGTCAATAGCATATATTCCACTTGTCTTCTCCTGATAGGCAAATCGATCGTATTCGATTCGTGGTGGCAAACCACATGGTGGCTTGTGGACCCACTACGTCGGCAATAATACCAGAGTCCACACGACGGCCTGCCAGTAATCTTTTACGACCATCAAAGACTGGAGATTGACAACCAAAAAATGAATCCCTTTGCCTTTTCACCATGTGCCACAGTGTCGTTGGTCCAATATTGACCAATTGACCAGAGTTGACTTTCTCGCTGTATGAACTTTGACCAGACATATCTAGAGCTCCCAATGTTCATTTTTCACGTTCTCATAGTCGATGGAAATTTATCGAGATGATCTTCTGCACTGAAACCATGTAGGGATGTTTAGGGAGCTTTCAAAAATGATCCTCTAATCATTAGGGTTTAGGGTTTAACATTTAAGGCTCATGGCTCATGGTTTAGGGTTTAGGGCTTAAGGCTCAAGGTTTAGGGTTTATGGCTCATGGGTAAGGGCTGCATATTTAAGGATTAGGGTTTAGTTATTAGGATTTAGGGTTTAAGGTTTATGGTTTAGGTTTTAGGGTCTAGGTTTAGGGCCTCCGGTTTAGGGTTTAAGGTTTAGGGTTTAGGGTTTTGATTGTAGAATTTAAATGCTAAAATATTTAGGCTGAATGTTGAAAGCCTGAAAATCACCTATGTATAGACCAAATTATACTATAAAAAAATATCTCCTAAACCGTGACTAATGGAGTTGTGAGACTAGTTCCATAAGGTGCAAAGTGACCCTAATTTCCTATATTTACATACATAAATTTAAAGTATAAGAAATAATAATAATTTTTTTATAAATAGAAGCAGTTCAAAAGCATATACAATATTTATACTATACAGAACGTGTACACGTTTTGTGTTCTCTTTTTCCAAGCCATGCCTCAAGGCTTGGGATCCGGTTTGTATCCCTAAGCCTTATGCATGGACCTGCTCAAATATAGCACACAACGTGTTTTTGCAAGAAAATGTAAAAATGCCTTTTCCTCTATGATAAATCAAAATAAAACAATCAATCCATTTAAAAAATATTATACTACAACGTAGAGTAGAGTTTCTTCTTTCTAAAAATACAATTTTTCAAATTTTCTGACTAATATAAGGTTTCCATATTATTTATTTTCTAACTATGCCTTTTTATAGCTATTTTTTGAAGTTTAAATATGTCTATCTTTCATCATGCATCTTTTTTTTGGGTGATCGAAATTGAAAAAAAATTATACTAGCACAAACTAGGCATAATGTTATACATATTAAAAAATAATAATCTAATTTTCAATATGTTTTGAGGTCGTTAGGGGGGGGCACGGTCGGAGCTCCGTTTTTTTTCAAAACATAAAATGTCTCTACTAGAAAAATTATAAATAAAAAAATATTTGCTAAAAAAATCTAAAAAAACTCTAAAACAAACTAAATGCTCCTAGCTATCTTTCTACCAAAGGGTTTTCAAAAATGCTAAATGGTGCTCAAAAAATGGTGGGGGGAATGAAAGTCAATATATTATGTTTTTTTAACAAAAATAGGAGCACTTGTTGATATTTTAGTTGTTTCACCTACTTAAACTTATCCGTTTTCAATAAAATTTAGTAGCTTAGAAGCTAGACTCAAAATGCTACGATTCATATTTCTACAATATATTCCAATTTTGAGTGTAACTATTTCAAAAAACTCGTAGAAGTTGAAGTTTTTTATTTTTCAGAAAAATGCGTCCAATTAAGACCCCCTTTTGGCACCCCAACTTGGTGCACTTACCCACTAATTTAGGGAAATTTTCAAATGCAAGGACTTTCATAGAGATGTTGTGAGTGAGGTCCAACCCCTTGAATGTCCATGAACTGGTGAGGAGGTACACCAAGTAAGAAGTCATGAAGAAATTATTTATTATAGGTACCTAGAGCAATTGAAAATGTAGATTGTCGCTTATGATTTGGCCCCAATCTATCTTTTGATCTCCCTTGGCAATCGTTAGGATGAAAATTTCACTCCACTCCTGGATGTCCCTTGTTCCTTTTTCCCCCATTACTCGGCTGAGAAGAGTGATCACACTCGAGAATCCTTCGTGAAATTTACTCCTAGAGAGAGTTTTGGGCAACCTGAAGGGTTTTCTCCATGTCTTCATCTATGAGCTTAGTGCAATACCTTGTAGATATGCATCTGTGTTGTTCCATTCGTTCATTACTGTTTCCTTCGATATGACCACCATGTTGTTCCAAGTGGGAATCTAGATGGAAATAGAAATAGACCTCAGAGAGATCACTTCCATAGCTATGTCGTCATTTGCCCGAATGGTCCTTGTCTCTGGTTCATAATGATGTGAGTAGGATAAGACCAACTTGATGCTTTGTACATAGACTAGATGTTCACCCGCTGCAAACAACCCACTTGTGAAAACTTTATCTTCAATTTTTCCCTTTTGATCAGCTAGCATGTGTGATTTAAGATCGTTAAGATCCATGTAAGTGACATCACTGTCACCTGACTTAGCATACTCAGATGACAGGGCATGTGATAGCTTTACCCCCATGAACTTGAATTTCATGTTTGCTAGAACACTTACTATATATATAAAGAGGGGGTTACTATTTTTAGAAATTTGAAATTTCTTCTTCCAGTTCCACCAATGAGATTGTTTTCTTCAAATCACCCTCGTGTAGATTGTTCCCGGTAAGACTGCTTTCCTGTGATGACCTACTAATAATGACAAGTGTCCAAATAGGATACTTACTATTTTTAGTAAGTGGCCGTTTTTACTATTTTTGTCACTGATCAGTTGTTATGCTCCCCTAGATGTCCGTGGTTGACACTTCCTTCACCTCAACTACTTCTAGAGATGGCTTGATAAAAATAACAAACACTCGTGTAGAAGGGATTACTATTTTTAGTAAGCGTGTTTCTAGGTATTGGTGGAAAAATTATGTGTGTATATTGTTCATCACCCTAAGGGAAAATTATGTGTGTGTATTGTTCATCACCCCAAGGGAAAATTATGTGTGTGTATTGTTCATCACCCCAAGAGATTACATAATTATTATTTGAGACAAAGCATTATACGTGTGTGTGTGTCACACACACACACACACACACACACACACACACACACACACACACACACACACACACACACACACACACACACACACACACACACGTACGTACGTACGTACATACACACACACATACATACATACACATACATGGATATATGTATATACACACACACACACACACACACACACACACACACACACACATTTCCATTATAGTTGAATTATGTTCTACTTGGCCATTGTTGGCCTCTTGTGCACACTAATATTTAGATAACAATTACATCTTAATTGCACTATTACTTAGTACATTTGGGATTATTGAAATTATATTAATATATGGTTTAATAACAAACATTGAATTAACACATGAAAAATTTGTAAATACAATTGTTATCCAAAATTCACCCCTCAAGGTAAATTTTGATAACATGCATCAAATTCTTTAGTCCCAAGCAATTATATACATACATACATGGATATATGTATATACATACACACACACATTCTTCCACGCAACCAATAAAAGGATCCCACCAACTCAAATCTCTCCTCCATCAAATCCACTCGAACTATTATAATGGACTTTAAACCCTCATTTATTTATTTCCTTTTTAACATTTCCATTATAGTTGAATTACGCCACAAAAATTGGATTTATTAATTTTAATGAGGGTAGTTCTACTTGGCCATTGTTGGCCTCAAAATTGTGCACACTAATATTTAGATAACAATTACCGTTGGAATCTTAATTGCACTATTACAAACTTAGTGATGAATAATTGATACAAATGATTGTTGGTTATTAAATATGTCATAATAACCTCCAACCTAAAAATCCTTGTTTTAATGTCATTGTAAGCATTTGGGATTATTGAAATTATATTAATATATGGTTTAATAACAAACATTGAATTAACACATGAAAAATTTGTATCACCGCTTTAGTGTAGGCTTTCATTTTATGTATTCTCTCTCCCTGGTCCCTTGGAAATTTAGATTAGAACAGTTAGCTTATCCTGCATTAGAGTAGATTGTGGCAGGTAGTTTAGGAGTAAGAACCAGCTTTCTCTGGAGGTCTGTCTCAAGTAGCAAGTCCCACAACTTGGAGATAGTACCCATGTTATCCAATCACATTTTCAACACATATCTGTGATTCGGTGATAACAACAATGAAAATAGAAAATACTTCAGAACAAAAAACATGGTATATTAAGAATAATTTTCAACACATATCATATAAGGCTCGAAGAAAATTCAAGAACTTTAAATATTGTTAATAAAATAATAGCCATATACATGAACTCTAACCCATGCATAAATTTGGTATGGTTATTGAAGAAATAAAAATGCCAAAACAATACTTACAAAGTTGAATCTTTAGTGTTGCTAAAAGATTTAGAAGGAAAAATGTGCACATATTCACCACCCAATAATTTACATAAATATTATTAACCCATTAAATATATTATGAAAAAAAACATATATGGTATTTTTCATTAACTATGTAAAGCACCATCCTCCATTCCTCAAACCATACACCAGAGTTTCCAAAACCATCATGCCAAATACCATAGCATAAGTAGAGGTGGTGAAGGTGCTAGTGACGGCTCTAATTTCCACACTACTGACACCCACCACCACAACACTACACCTATACCACCCAATGCCAACCTCACACCACTAACAACTACACTGACACCACCAGTTACAACACCCAGGTACCTCGTCAACCATGAATAAGCCTCCCATAGTGTCACCCTCCTCCACACCTACGCCACTCATGGCCAAATCTTTGGTGGCCGTACCTATGAAGCCACTAGCCAAAGCTTCATGCGAAGCATTACCTATTTCATATCCTCCCTATTTCATGTACGGATTAGGGTTTCCTTCATTAATGGTTTTGGTTGCACTTGTTGTAGGGTTGGTGGAGGAATACTTGGCAATTCTAAGCATTGTTTCTTCTCAGTTTTTGTACAAGACCTCCTTTCCAAGATATATAAGAGACTGTATTCTTATAAGGATTTGAGTCCTAGAGATCCATGTTCAATTCTCTACATGTCAACCCAATCAAGAATTAAAAACCATTGAAGTTACTTCAAAAGTGGGAACCAAATCAATTCAAATTAATTATTTAGTTTTTTTAGTAATATTTGTCTCTTTTAAATTCATACAAACCTCGATTCAAATAAATGCATAGTGTCTTTATTTTGTAGAGGAAATAAGAGAAGAAAAATAAATTTGGCTTCCGTAAGTGAGGTATGATCAGATACAAAGTGAGCCATTGGTGGAAGAGAAAACAAAATCAAAACAAAAAATAAAACTAAAACTGAATTCAAGATTGAAATCAGAGGGTAACAACTCAAAAAAATGATGTTATGGCGTGGGGGGTTGCAAACCATTTGGAATGGCCTCAACTCATAACAATGATGTTATGCTACTCATAAGCTACATCATCATTATTCTCAGTGCTGAAATTTAAATTTAAAGGTGCTTGCCAATTCAATATTTTGTCTGGTTTTGGTTAGTATGATTTGGATTTCCCATGCAAGACATCAATTTTTAGCGGCAGCTTAATTTTTTTGGTTTTGGTTAGTATGATTTGGATTTCCCATGCAAGACATCAATTTTTAGCGGCAGCTTAATTTTTTTGTCTTTGTGTTGCTTGTAACTTTGTAAGGATAATACATTAGACTTCCTTTTATTAATACTCCTTGTTAGGTGTATGAGTTTGACTATTCTTGGTTGGTAAATGGGATTATTATTTTATGTATATCCAAACCATACTTTATTGTAAGGAATGAATTTTGCTTGGATGTAGAAGTTTCCTACCAAGGTGGCAAAGTTAGTTTATCAAAATATTGCTACAATGATTCAATATGTATAAGGGTTTTGCAAGATTTAAGGTAAGTTTAGTTATTAGCTGTGTTGATAACTTGTGGGATTTATCATAACCTAAAACATATCAATATCTTTGGTTTATATTCTATAGAAACTTGGGAAGTCTAGACTCAGATGCTAAACAAAGAAATGTTCATTCCATGTAACCAGTGTGCACCCAGACTGAGACATAGAGTTAAGGTATAATAATGATGAAAGAAGGATTTATTATAAACTTTTTAACCTTATAAGTTTGTTACAAGTGTGGCAGAGGTAATATCTAGAGGTTGAGTCTTTTAATGAAATTAAAGGATCTCAGGGTAGAAAATAAAATATCCCAGGCTGAAAAACAAGGTGAGGGTTTGTGTGAATAATAAATAAGTTATTTATCCAAGTTCTTGGCATTGAAACCACATCAATTGATCATGTTAACTCTCAAGAAGATGGAGAAGAACCATTTACATGCAAGGATCATATGTGTTTGTGTTTTCTGAGTTGTTGCATTTGTGTAGTTGATAATTATCTATTGTAATGTTTAGGTTGCATGACATTCTCATAAAAATCCCCCGATAATAGTAACTTTAAAGATTTCTTCAATAAGGTATAATCCCACTAAGATAATGTTGAGGGTTCCATTGATGCTTTGTCTACATGAATCCATAGGTTGGAAACTAAGGGGGATGCAAGTTATTTGAGAGTTATTCAAGCAAGTAATGGTAAAAACAAGTTAGAGATACCTAGATTGGTCAGAGAAGAATGATTGAGAAAGCATTTACCTAAGAATTTTGCGTTAATAAATTTTTACATGCAACCACTCAATCTTCTACAGGTTGGTACAAAATAGATCATCTATACTGACACGTGTGAAGGAGTCCTGTCTTGGTGCTGGTAAGGTTTTCTTGAAGACAATATTATAACAGGTTTACAGTCCAAATTTTATGCTTTGACACTAAGTAGAAGGAAAGTTATATCTGTTTTTGGTATCTCGGGCTTCTAGGAGGGCTAACTTGGGGATTAACTAGGGCTTGATGCTTGAAGGTGTAAACCAATGAATATAAAAGTGAAACTTGGTAGAAGGCATGCTAAGAAGGTCTAGGAAGAGATTCAAGAAGAATTTTAACAAACCTAGGGTTGAAAATTTCTAATTATTTGACAGTCTAGGAGGAGGTGGAAAAACATAGTCAGAAGCCTAATTTAAGAGGTGCAATAACAAAGAAAAGATGCTCTAGCTTTTGAGTTCAAATGTGCAACTTCACAGACCTCAAGAAATCCTTAATGGGTGGTTAAAAATGCCTTCTTTGTACTTTGAATCCTTATGAAACTGAAAATATTCTATGAAATATGGTGGGTTAGGGGTAGTTAGGCCTTTGGAGGCTAAGAGAGTAAAAATGTGGTTGAGAGAACAAATCAATTAGTTTAGTTCTAAATTTTTGCATGCACTTCTAGGATGATTGAAGAAAGATAATGGAGTTCATAAATTATTCATGGCACTTTTAGATCACTAAAATCATGGGTGTTCCAGGCTACTTGTCTTAAGGGCACTTATCATGCAATTTGAACTTGCATAGTAAAAAAATGAGGGTTTTGACTTCTTGAATCCATTTGTATGGTTGATCGAAAGCATGTTTAAATTTTATCAGTAGGGTTTATGAGTGGGGATGATACAAAGAGGATTGAGAGAAAAATTACTTGTTTTGGATTACAGACTAAAGAGTAGGATAAATGCCAGATTGTGCAAAATAGAGAAGTGATTCCTATCCTTGAAGGTGAATCACATTAATGGTTTATTGTCAATGAATGCAAGGTATATGAGTAGTGAAGGGGATGAGAGAGAGCCAGTAAATTGTTGTTTGTAAAAAAATTCAAGTTTTAAGTCATTGTGAGTTGTGATTGATCCTCATTGGCAGAGTTATGGTAAACATTTGCTAGTAGATTCCTATTGGGCTTGTTAAATGAACTAAGTGTGGGTTTAGCTTTTCTTCATTGGTTTATATCTACATCATTTGGTATCAGAGTGGGAATAATATATAAAATAAAATCTTAACAAGATTTGGTGCAAACAATACATTACTTTTGTTACACATGTTAATTACAAAGGAATGACTACAACTATGAAGAAAAGAAATGTAAAGTAAGATTCAATAATGGAGAGAGAAGTATTCAATTTGAGGAGTAATATGTGGTTACAGGTAAGCAATCAGATAAGAATTCAAGAAAGAAATGAGCTAGGTGGATGGAGTTTGAGAAGGAGAGTGAAGTGACCAATCAAGTCACTTGTGAAGAATGCTAGAAGAATTGAAAGAATCAAAGAAGTGAGAGCCTATGGAGGCATAAGAGAAAGAGAGTTTCCATGTGAGAAACATGAGGAAGATAAAATAGTTATCATAGTGGAGAACATAGTGAAAGAAGAAGAATGGAGGATAAGAAAGGTGAAAAATGAAACACTTAGAGAAGAAGGGTGGATAAGGAGGAAATTATCCAAGAGAGAGGTAATTATAGAGACAACGTGGTCTCTAATTTTATATTCTAATGTTGTGTTTTCATGTGTATATACATGTATGATGACTTTTGTAGATAAAATCAAGAAGAAGACCTTGAAAATTGCAAGAAGAGAGGCAATAAGAGACTCTTTTGAGTCAATTGTACATAATGGAAGAAAAGAGTGGGTTATAGAATGTTATGAGGGAAAGAATGAGATCCTCCAGCATGATAGTGAAGAAGAAGAGGAAAATGCAAAGTTCTATGATGCTTTGGAAATCATTCAAGACAGAGAACAAAAGAAAAGAAACAAAAACAAGAAGATGGATGAAAAAAAGGAAAAATAAAAGGACATGGTCACAGAGATGGCATATACTCTGGTATGGAAAGATGATAATTATGCTATCCTTCATGCATATGTTAGTAAACTCTTTGATATGCAAGATAACACCATAAAATAAGAGGTTGGTTCTTCAAAATTTGAATTTCAACATGGATATATCATGCCTACAATGGTTTAAATATTCAAAGAGAGAAGAAACAAAGAAAAAAAATCAGTGTAAATTCAAAGAGAGAGAAGAAACACATGGCAGCCTAAAGAGAGAGGATAAGAATATAGTAAGGGCTTGGCAAGTGAAGCAAACAAGTGAAGAACAATGTAAGCATGATGATTTGAATGTTTTGGTTAAGAAAGCAAAGAATGAGGTATTTGAAGGTGAGAATGAGTTGCTTTTGAACACTAATATGCATGATGAAGACCATGTGAATGAAATACAAGCAGAGGAAGATAGGAAAAATGAGGAAAGATAAAGATAAAGTGAAGGAAAAGGAAATTAAATCCGAGTTTAGTGAATTAACATGTGATTTCAAACAAGAAGAAGACAAAATGAGTCCTAAATCTGATGAAGCAAGTGAAGAGGAGAGTGATTTATTGTTGTATGAGGAAATACAAAGGATTGAGGAGCTATTTATGGCAAGTACATGTTCAAATCAGTCAAGGGAATGCAATAGAAAGAAAACAAATGGAGTGGAAATGCAAGAAAAGACATTGGAAAACTTCAACAAAGAGAAGTATAAAGAAGATAAAGATGAACTACATGTTCAAGAGCAAGAAAAAGAGAGAGAATATGAAGAAAATCAGTCAAGAATAACAAGGTTAAAAGAAGATGATCAGAAATGGCATGAAAAGCTCAAGGAAATGAAGAAAGAAGACCCAAATGAGACAAGTTTGTCTCATCGTTTTATAACTAATGTTGCTCCTAGTTGTGTTTGTGTAGGTAAGAGTCAAATAATGATCAAATAAGATGAAGAAAGACAAGAAAATTAAGGAAAAGTATAGTTGAGTCAAGAAGAACAAGAGAATGAAGCTAATGAAGAATATTTCGAGCAAAGTGTAGGCATGGAAAGAAAATTCAAAGCAACAAGAAACAAGTCAAGAAAAGAAAAGAGTGAAAGAGTTGAAGATGAAGACAAAAAAAACAAGGATGAAGATCATTCCAAGGAAGAGAGAGATTGGAAGAAGAGATATAAGACCTAAACCTCCATGGGGGTTTAAATTTTTCCTACTAGGGGATATGATGCAGTAGCATCACTGTAAAGGCTTCAATTTTGTAATTTTGTATTGAGAAAGGGTCAAATAATGTTGTAGTGGTCTAGAAAGGTGTTATTAGCTCCTTCATAGTCTTTTAAGACCCTCCTAGTGTGTTAGATAAGTAATTCCAAGTTTCCCTCCAAAAGAGACAATTTGAAATTTAAATTTTAAATCTAAGTATAGGTGGTGTAATGTTTGAAAGCAAGCTTGATAAGTTGTAATAGGTCATTTAGAGACCTTATAAGGGGTAATTAAAGTGTTTTCACCTTGTGTGAGAGTTCATGAGTGAAACTCATCTCCTAGCCTTCATGAGTTGGATAAACCTTGTTTCCACCTTGATTCAAGTCATAAAGGAGTTGAAATTCGAATTGGAGGAGGTAGTTAGGGAGTTAGAAGAAAGATTTGGAAGGAGGTATGCACGTGTGAAGAGCCCAAGAGGCTACATGTGTCTGTACATCATATGAAGAATGAATTAAAATTCATATTTTCTCTTGATGAATTTTGTGGTGTACATGTTTCTTGATTTTTCTTGGATGGATGCATGCAAATTTTATGTTTTCATATCATATTTCAATGCATTGTATGAAATGAATTTCCATATTGAAGGCTCAAGTTTTGCTATAAGGGTGGCAAATTTATGAATAAAGAGTAAAGTGAAGGTAGAGTTATTGAAACTATTACTATAGTGATTTATATGTATAAGGTTTCTAAAAAACAAGATTTAAGGTAATTGTGGATTTGAAGGTGAATAATTAAGTTCTTAGTTGTGACCCTTGACAAGTTAAATATAAGAAGGAAAAGTATATTTGCTTGCAAACCAACAACTCTCAGACTATATTTCAAACCTAGGGTTTATAATGAAGGTAAAATAATTCTTTATCAATGATATTGTCTTGACATTCTTTGATTCCTCGATATTATCTTTTATTATTCATGTCTAAGATGTTACATGCCTTAGAGCCCTGAAATAAAGCTTGTGGGATGTGAAATAATTGAAATAGTCATGCACGGTCTTTATACCCTTTTTTAAGGGTTTCAACATGAGTTGATTATTGATATGAAGGTATTCTATGTCATTACTCATAGAAAATTCATGGCAAGGAGTTTGCATATACATGTTAAGGTAAATGCTAGGTTAGAGACCTTTGACGGAAGATTTGACTGAGTGTAAGGACAAAAATTAGGTAAGCATAGTGACACACCCTGTAATAAGGGTTTAAGCCATATTGAAAAGTAGTAACTCTTATTTGACATTTACTCATGTGGATGTAATAGATGATGAATTAGAAGTTAGGGCATCAATAAGTTATGGTGAACTAGTTTATTAAGATGGAGAAGAACCATTTACATACAAGGAACTGTGTTTGTGTTGTCTGAGTTGTTGCATTTGTGTAGCTGATGATTCTTTGTTGGTATGTTTAGGTTGCACAACATTCTCATAGAAATCCACTAAGAATAGTGTCTCAATGAGTTATCATAAACTTCTTCAATAAGGTATAATCCCATTAAGGCAATGTTGAGGGTTTCATTGATGCTCTGTCTACATGAATCCATAGTTAGAAACTAAGAGGGGGTGCAAGTTCTTTGAGAATTCTTTGAGCAAGGAGTAGCAAAAATAAGTTAGAGATACCTATATTTTTCTGAGAAGAATTATTGAGCAAGTCTCTACCTAATAATTTGGCTTTAATAACTTCTTACATGCCACCACTCAATCTTCTACAGTTTGGTTCAGAATAGATCATCTATAATGACATGTGGGAAGGATTTCTTTCTTGATGTTGGTAAGGTTTTATTGAGTACAATCTTATAACAGGACTAAAGTCCAAATTTGACGCTTTGACACTAAGTAGAAGGGAAGTTATGTCCATTTTTGGCCTCTTAGGATTCTAGGAGGGCTAACTCAGGGACCAAGTAGGGCTTAATGCTTGGAGGTGCTAACTAATGAATATCAAAGTGAAACTTGGTAGAAACCATGATAGAAAGGTATAGAAATAGATTCAAGAAGAATTTTGACAAATCTAGGGTTTAAATTTTCTAATTCCTTGACAGTTTAGGAGGAGGTGGAAAAATACAGTCAAAAGCCTAATTTAAGAGGTGCAATAACAAAGGAAATATGCTCTAGCTTTTGAGTTCAAACTTGTAACTTCACACACCTCAAGAAATCCTTAATGGGTCGTTAAAAATGCCTTATTTTTGTTTTGAATCCTCTGGAAAGTGAAAATATTCTAGGAAATATAGTGGGGTAGGGTTAGTTAGGCTTTTGGAAGCTAAGAGAGTAAAAGTGAGGTTGAGGGAACAAACTAATGAGTTTGGTTCTGAATTTTTGCATGCACTTCTAGGATCATGGAAGAAAGCTAATGGAGTTCATAACTTATTCAGGGAACCATTAGATCATTATAAGTATGGATGTTCCAAGCTACTTATCTTAAGAGCACTTATCAAGCAATTTGAACTTGCATAGTAAAAATGAGGGTTTTTGACTTCTTGAATCCATTTGGAGGGTTAATCTGAGCATTTTGAACTATGTGAGTCAGGGTATATGAGTGGGGATGCTACAAAAGGATTGAGAGAAAAGTTACATACTTTGGGCTAGAGGTTAGTGAAGAAGGATAAATGCCAGATTGTGCAAAATGAGGAAGTGATTCCTCTCCTTGAAGGTGAATCACATTAATGGTTGATTGAAAATGAATGCAGGGTATAAGCAAAGAGAAGGGGATGAGAGAAATACATTAAAGTTTTGTTTGTAATTTTTTAGAAGTTTTAAATCCTCGTGAGTTGGGATTGATCCTCCTTAGCAGAGTTATGGTGAAGATTTGTTATTAGATTACTATTGGGCTTGTTAAATGAACTAAGTGTGGGTTTAGATTTACATCATTAGTTTAAGTTTGCATCATGTTATCTTTGTAGATGTTGTTGTTTAAGGAAATTAACATGCATTTGAAGTGGGTGGTGAAGTTCTTTGTTCAATCAAATAGTTTTACCATTAAGATAATGCACTCTAGTCTTAAATTGTAGAATAAATTCAAACAGTCAACTATGAATTTACTTTCAATTAGGATGTGTTTTATAACAACATGTAAAATTTGTAGTATTGTTCTAATTTAGAGGTTGGATGAGTAGAGTGTGGTTGAAATTCCATCTAGCATGAAGGATATGTATGTGAAACATTGTTGTTTAAAAAAAAAAAATAGATAGTTTCCAATCAAAAAAAAGAGGAAAAGTGAATTGTATTATAAATCAGGAAGCGTAAAGGAGCAAGTAGTTGTAAATGACGAAAAGTGATTCATATTATAAATTACATTTTATAAATCGAAGCGTAAAGGATATACATTTCCATTATTGTATATATTTTCTAACCTTGCATGGACACCTTTATATGTATTAGAATATTTCAAGTTAAGATTTAATTTTTAATTTATACATGTTTGTAAGGGGATAGTTAATTGGGTATTTATTCGCAATTTAGTTGCAATCCAATTATTGAGATAATTACACAAATCTTTGATTGAGAAGTAAAATAAAAAATTATATAGTTGAGCATGTTTATTAAAAAATATATAAAGTGTAAGTTATTAGGGAGGTGTTACATATTATCCCTGAAATGGAATGCAAAGTATGATGTTAGGGTATATAGGAAATGGATAAGAAATGGAGATGCAAGAAAAGAAAAGAAATCAGGATGAGATAGCGTCACAAGTGGTCGGAGTGAAAGAGAGGGAATTCTTACCGAGATCATAAAATTATATGAAAGTTCTGCTACTAAATGTTCCCAAATATGGACGACCTCGACGACCTGACCATCGCAAGGCAAATCAATCCACTCTCTTTGTCGACATAGAAGACATTTTCATCAGGCATATGATAATCCACAATGCCCATAAAATGAAAAGTAATGGCAGAAAGTTTTCTAGTATATAGAAAGGTGTCCATGTAAGGTTAAAAAGTATATACCCGCTTGAGGATCAATCTTACAAACTCCAGAGGCAATTGTATCTAGGACTAAATCCTTCCACGTAGTTACACAACTGAACATTATTGGAGTTGTAACTTTCATAAGTACCATAGACTTTATATATCATGCATGGATCTCTGGGTTGAGACTAGATCACACTCCATTTAGTCTTGTTATCAAAAAAGCATATAATTGCAATACTCTAGATTTGTGTAGCACGAAACATGTGAAGCACACTTTGAGAGCAGGGGAAAATCTATAACTGATATAAAAAGTAGAGCTAGTGTTTTTAATGTTGTAAATGAAGGAGCCTTTCAACGACATATCCGTAATTTCACTGAAATGCCGACCGTCCCAAAATCTACTCTCCAAATACTTTAGAGAGTTATTCCTGATATAATAATATTTAACTCCTATCCTAGAAGGTGTGTGTTATGATAATGCAAAAATAAAATATTATAAACACACACAAACTCACAAGAGAATAAAAAACTTAAATTTCTATTCAAAATACTCTAGAGCACTTTGGTGCCTTCTCTTGCTTCTCTCTTGCTTTTCTTTCTTTTTGAATTATAAAGTGAAACCTCTTATTTATAGAATTTTTCCAACCTTCTAGCTAAGGAAATATCTAAAAATATCTTATATTAGATATTTTAGCTCTTTTGGATATTTTCTAGATATTCCTCGGATACTTTCTAGACATTCTTAGATATTTATTAGATATTATATATAATATCTCTTGATATTTTGGAGGAGATATCTTTTACATAAATGTGAATAAAGTTGGAACTTATCTAGATCAAGATTAGATATTTCCAACACTCCCTCCTAATCTTGACTCTTCATGTATTGTTGGAGCAATACCGACCTATGATGCCTAAGCAATCTCTCATATGCTCAAATGTGTCCTTTGGTAATGGCTTGGTGAAGATATCAACATATTGGTCTTCAGGCCTACAAAACTCCAAAAATATTTGTCCATTGTTGACTAGCTCTCTAATAAAATGATACCTAGTATCAATATGATTGCTCCTTTTGTGAAAAACATGATTCTTTGACAATGTAATAGCTGAGTCATTATCACAAAATATCTTCGTTGTTCCTTCTTGTTCTTTATTTAGATATGATAATACTCTTCTCATCCATATATTTTTGACATGTTGCTAATGTGGCTAACACGTATTCTGCTTCTGTCCAAGAGAGAGTGACAATAGGTTGATTTTTGGAAGCCCACGAAATTGTGCATGAACCAAAATGGAAAACATAACCGGATGTGCTCTTTATGTCATCTATACTTTCTACACAATCACTGTCTGTGTAACAAACTAACTTGAAAATATCATAAGCTGTTTATAAAATACCGAAAACTTTTGTTCCACTAACATCTCTTAAAATTATTTTTTCAGCTTGCCGATGAGAATCCTTTGGGGGATTCCATAAACCTAGAAATAAGACTTACACCATACATAATATCAGGTCTTGTAGCTGTTAAATACATCAAGCTACCAACAAGTCTTTTGTACATAGTTGGATCAATATTGCATCCTTGTATCATCTTTACTTAGATTCAATCCAGTGGTAATTGATGTTGATGTTGGCTTGCAATTCATCATACAAAACCTTTTAAATTATTATTGGAATATTTTGATTGACATATGAAAATTCCATTTTCTGATTGATTGACTTCTATGCTAAGAAAATGCTTCATTAGACCTAAATCTGTCATTTCAAAAAAAAAAATCATCGTTGTCTTAAACAATTCAATTGAAAAAATCTCCTGTGAATATTAGATCATCAACATATAGACATACAATTAGATTTGTTCTTGATCATTCATTTGATGTATATTGTTGGCTCACTATTACTTTTGCTAAATCCATTTTTCAAAAAATATGAATCAATCCTGCTATATCATGCTCTCAGAGCTTGTTTAAGACCATAAAAGGCTTTCTTCAATCTATATACCTTGTGCTCTTGACCAAATATTTCATATCCAGGTGGTTGTAAAACATAAACTTCTTCTTCTAGTATGTCATTAAAAAATGTAGACTTTACATCCATTTGATAGACTTTCCAATTATTTTGAGTTGCTATTGCTAAAACAATTCTGATAGTGTCTAGTCGAGCTACTGGAGCAAAAGTCTCATTGTAATCAATTCCGAGTTGTTGTGAGAAACCCTTTACAACTAACCTATATTTATGTTTTTCAACATTTCTGTCTGCATTGAATTTTTTCTTATAGACCCACTTTACGCCAATTACACTCTTTCCTTATGGAATTCTCACAAGATCCCATGTAGGATTCTTTTCAATAGAATCAATTTCTTCATCCATTGCTTTTACCCATTTTTAATTTTCAAATGCATCTTCAAAATATATAGGATCATCATGATAAAATAATGCAAAATCAGAATATAAATCAACATTCTCATCACCTTGATTTTTTTCATAAATCTACCTTAAGCTTCATGTCTTACCTGGGGTGTCTACAGTGAGATCTTTGTGTTGCCAATGTTGGATTTGATATGTCACTGCTGTGAGACTTTGAGTGTGAGGAATTACCTTCATGCCCTGATGCTTTATGAGAATGTAAATTTGTTGGAGGGGATAAAAATCCACCTGAGATACCTCTTGTGATGCTTTTTGAAATAGGATTGTTATTTGAAGAAGATGTCACTACATAGATCCCTTGAGGTGCTAGTTGAACATTTTGTATGATTTTTTCATCAAAATTATTCTCATGATGAGGTATTCCTGTAGTGATAGTTGCTAACTTATCAATACTTCCATCCCATGTTTGTTCTTCAACGAACTCAACATCTCTACAAATAATAGAATTCTTAGTGATGGGGTTGTATAATTTATAGGATTTTGATTGCTCATTGTAACCTAGAAAAATACATCTTTCTCCTTTATTATCCAATTTATTTCTCCTCTCATTTGGAATACGAGCATAAGCTACACTATGTTTCTTTCAACTCCATGCTTCTTAAGGAACTTTATCCTTCACAATTTTTGTTGGGCATCGGTTCAAGATGTAAACTACACAAGCCACTACTTTAGCCTAGTACTCATTTAGTAAATGTTTGGCTTTCAACATACTTCTAGCCATTTCCATAATTGTTCTATTCTTTCATTCTGCCACACCATTTTGTTGAGGTATATGCCTTGTTGTAAATTGCTTCTTAATCCCATGAAATTTGTAGAAATTTAGGAACTCATATGAAACGTACTCTCCTCCTCTATCTGATCTTAAAACCTTTATATAGTCACCACTCTGCTTTTCAACCATGGCCTTATACTCTTTAAAAACACTAAATACTTATGACTTATGTTTCAAGAAATAAACGCAAGTTTTTCTACTCAAATAATCTATAAAAGTCAGAAAATACATGCTTTCTCCAATTGATGGTGTTTGCATAGGTCCACATAGATATGAATGGAAAATCTCAAGAAGAGATCTAGCTCTATATGACTTTCCAACAAGAAAGTTTTCCCTGTGTTGCTTCCCTAGAATATAACTTTCACAAGGCTTGTTTGGTTTCTCTATCAAAGAAAAACCCTTCACCAAATGCTTCTTTTGCAACAAATCTAAACCATTAAAACTTAAGTGTCCAAATCTCAAATGCCACAACCAAGTCTAGATCTTTTAGAGAAACTTTAAATGCTATTGAAGAAATCTCTATAGATGACAAATCTTGTTGGATTTTTAATGGAAACATTTTCTTTTGTGTCATCTCAACCTTTGCAATCAATTTTTTGCTTGGATTTCTATCCAATATTACGCATGCATCATATTCAAAATAGACTTTGTATCCCTTCTACACTAACTGCCCAATACTCATTAGATTATGTTTCAAACTAGGAACATAATACACATCTGGAATGTGTTTGTTCTGACCATTCCTATTTTCAATATTTATTGTTCATTTTCCCATAATTGCAACTTTATTATCATTTCCTAACTTAACTTCAGATGTAACTCACTCATACATGTTTGCAAACATTTCCTTTTGTCCATTCATGTGATTACTACATCCACTATCTAGAAACCATATATCCTTTGCACTTTCTTGAGAAAAATTAGATGTAATGAACATTGAACCATTGTTATAACTTTCAGACCGATTTTATTAAAAAAAAAAAAATCATTTTGTTTACTTGTATCAAATTGTTTCTTCCTACATTCATTGGCATAATGTCCATACCTTTTACAGTAATTGCATTGAACATGTGACGTGTCATACCTTTGACCATAAGTGTGATTTTGGTTGTTTCTATGGCCTTTAACACTTGCAGTGTAGAAATTTGAATTTATTCTTCCTCCTTCATAAGATGTGTTTACTTTTCCATATCCTTTTTGGAAATCTCTTCCCCTGCCTCTGTTGAAGCTCGATCTTCCTCTTGCTCTATTACCACCAATTGAAACTTGCGATTTGAAGGCTTGCTCAAGAGATGACCTACCTGATCTATTCAATCTTTTCTCATGGGATATTAAAGATCCCATTAATTTGTCTATAGACATCTGGGTTAAACTATTTGATTCTTCTATTGCAACAACAATCACATCAAACTTACTAGGAAGACTTCTAAGTATTTTCTCTACAATCCTTTGATCCTCTAAAGTCTCACCATGAGACCTAATTTGATTTAATACACCCATAAAATGGGTAAAAAATAAATCTACTGAATCTAAATCCATCATACAAATATTTTCAAAATCTCTCCTAAGATTTTGTAATTTTACAATTTTTACTTTACTAGTACCTTGATAAGTCATTTGAAGAATTTCATATGTATGCTTTGATATATTTGTTGTTGCAACACACAGAACGATGGACTCGTCCATTGCTTGTTGAATTTGAAACAAGGCTTTTGCATCCTTATTTTTGTTCTCCTTTAACAAATCCCGATCTACTTGTTTCATTACTTGAAGTGCTTAAAGATCTGCATGTTCTGGAAACCCATTCTCAAATAACCCCCACACATCTAGTGAACAAAATAAAGTCTTTATTTTTATTCTCCAATAATTGAATTTCTTCCCATTGAATATGGGGATTTGGGATTGAGTGAGAATGCTGCTCATACCCGCTATTTTGAACTAGACTAATAGAGTGAAATAAAAACTTATAATGTAAGCTCAACCTAACTCTGATACCAATTTGAAGGAATTATATCTAACTCCTATCCTAGAGGGTGTGTGCTATGATAATGCAAATAGAAAAAATATTATGAACACACAAAAACTCACAAGAGAATAAAAAACTTAACTTTCTATTCAAAATACTCTAGAGCACTTCGATGCCTTCTCTTGCTTCTCTCATTTTTTTCTTGCTTCTTGAATGACAAAGTGAAACCTATTATTTATAGAAGTTTTCCAACCTTATAGCTAAGGGAATAATCTCAAAATATCTTATATTAGATATTTTAGATCTTTTGGATATTTGCTAGATACTCCTAGGATACTTTCTAGACATTCTTAGATATTTATTATATATTATATATAATATCTCTTCATATTTTGAAAGGGATATCTTTTACATAAAGGTGAATAAAGTTGGAACTTATCTAGATCAAGATTAGATATTTCCAGTAGTTCCACATGATCACAAATTATATGTGTTAGGAGTGATTAATGTTCACATTATTATTAGTGTGTGCAACTATATTATTAAATATAATATATATGAGTAAATTGTAATATTATTAATGATGAGTTAATATAGCTCATATTAATAATATAGGATTAATAGTTGTTATATTAAACAACTATAACTAATATTTTTTATATGTGAGATTTGATTATAGAACCAACTCACGAATATAGGAGTTTGTGGGGAGTGTTGTTGAACAGCCTCCGTCAAAATAGGAGTAGACTCTCTTATTAATATGTAACGATATATTACGCTAAGATACAAATGAAATATATCAATATTATTGTGTAAATATGGTCTGAAACTGTCATTTGGTATTAGAGTGATCTATATCTCAGGTCTGTGATGGAGGAAGAGCTTGAGAGGAGGCAACACCATCAAATTGTTGTCTCAAATCATGTGTTAAAATTGATTGTTTCAGTTTCGATCAGACCCGATCTCCTTCAACGTATTTCAATCCTTATTTGTGTAGATTTGAAGCTTTTGTCTAGCTCTGCTACATTTTACGAATATGAGATTTATTAATATTTTAAAGGAGTATTTTGTTTAGATTACTCTTTTTGTAGAAGTATTTCAATTTGTCGTTTCAACAGACATGTGAATGTTCAGTTTGATTGAAATTGGTTGTTTGATGCTAGATGACATCCTTTTTTGGAACGACTCACGTGACTCAAAGAAACCATTGGAAGAATTTATTCAACACATCTTTGCAAATCTTGCAACTCTATTCAAAAATCTGCTAGCGCACCATTCAATATTTGAATAGTGCCATTCTTAATTATTGTTAACATCCAGATAGATGTCCTATGAAGATATGATAATACTCGTCCTCATGAGATATTCATGAACATTAAGTATTGCAACTACAGGTTGGGATTAACTCTTTCTTGCATCAAATATTTTAGATCTGCGCATGGGGTTTCTACTTCGTTGGAGTGTTCTTTCTGAGTCAAAGTTTTCATATATTGCATTGTTATATTCTGCCTGCGTGGAAAGTGCTATTGGATTGCATTTTAAATCTGTAGTCTCCGTTTAATTATCTCTCAGGAGGGAATCTTTTGGTTTCCCAACATCTACACGTCGAACACCATCACAGTGACCAAGAACCGCTTCAATTGTGCCTCGGCTTGACATTTATCAGACCCCTCTTGACACGATGGCATCAGATCCACAGGCATGTGCGAACATTTCCATACATATCCCATATGTTTAAGTTATAATATGTGTCATTTAGTGGTCATATAAATTATTATTTTTAATTCCTTAGTTAATGATTGGTTGGTTATCACGATTTTTGTGTGAATACTAATCAAAATTCCATTGTTTTAAAGTCTTTAGATTGGTCACTTAGGAAATAAATTTTATGTGTAGTCAAAATATTATGTGATTTGTATTATCATATCATTCTCACATCAATTTTGTATAATTAATAGTCTTTTCAAAGTCATAAGTTGTCAGTCTATATTGTTTTTTCATGAATTATCATTGTGAAAGTCAAGTGTCGTCTTGTCACATTTAAGTTATTTTCACTTTGTCTATTTTCTTGTCTTAAATATTGTGTTTAGGTGAATAATAGGTTATTAAGTCCAATGTTTTTGTCATTATAAAAGTCAAAAATTGAGTCATAGTAAAATTCGTCAAGTCATTTTGTCAAGAGTTGAAGTCAAATATTTGTAAAAAAAAAATACCTTATGAACGCATTTTCGGTGGAATCTGACGTTCTAGTAAGGTATGTAATTATTGAGCCTCAAAGCCAAATTTGTTGAGCTAGCAACATGATACTGGAGGGAGGACAGAGGCATCAAAGGTTGGAGGTCATTCAATGACCTCTCATCAGTCACCAACGACGGGGCCACACAGATGGTTTGGTGACATGTGTGCAGTGTGGTTCATATTTTCAGTGCATTTTTAGTGTTCCTGTTTGCAGTGTGATGGTTTATTGAATAAACCCCTTTTCAGATTTTTTGGAGGAGTTATGTTTTCAGAATACTCGCTTTTGGGGAGCAGGAGAAGATTTCGAGGTAGACTCAAGGGATGGTTATCCAGGTAGTGTGAAGCTTGTGGATCTTGGAGATCCATAATTCGGGCACCCAAGGAGGAAGGGAAAGTCCCACAGGAACCCAAAGAGGAAGGGAGAATTCTTGCATAATTTAGCTCGACACTATGCCTTTACGAGGGTACAAAGATAATCTATGGAGTCTGTACTTGGTCTAAGCATTGCTTTCAAGAGGTGGTTCAACTTCTTCGAATATGATTCTTCATCGTGTTCACATTAAGGTGGTGAAGATTAGCGATTAATAATGTTCACACTAAGGGGGTGAATATTAGGAATGAATAGTGTTCAAATTATTATTAGTGTGTGCAACTATATTATCAAATATAATATATATGAGTAAATTGTAATATTATTAATGATGAGTTAATATAACTCATATTAATAATATAGGATTAATAGTTTTTATATTAAACAACTATAACTAATATTGTTTATACGTGAGATTTGGTTATACAACCAACCAAGAGCTAGATCCAAAGAATTTTTCCAACAAACAAGATTTTTATTTCCACCAATCTTCATCCCGGGAAACTAGGTATCGACAGGATGGTCGAAGCTCTGCCAAACAACCTCCCTCATGACATGTTGATGTTGTTTCACTAAATGCAGCAAACAAATACCCAAGCCCATCACCTCGCCTTTGGCACCGAACTTCCAGCCTCAATTAATTTGAATTATTAAAACTAAAGTTCCACCGTTGGGATGGTCGTTGGTTAGGAGGATGTGCATCGTTGTATATTGTCAGTAGGAGGGTTCTTTCTCATAAGGGAAACTACTAGCAATCGTACATGGAGTGTACAATGGAAATGCCGAAGGGGTTGGGCCAAAGATTTGAAAATTGAGGAAGCGAAAAAAGGGAGAGGATGAGGGACAATTAAAAAGTTGTTTGAGGAAGGGGAAGGGTATTTTGGTTCACCATATCATCTATATCAATGTGAAAAAATAAAGAGTACAATGATCTTTCGGTTACTCCTACTTGACATCAAATACCTAAACCCAATTATTATTTAACTAAGTAGAAATTTCCATAAATAATTTCTTGGACCTGTATAGAACCATGAATTCAAATACATATTTATTATTAAATTTCAAACTAACTGAGACCTATTGTGGTCTTTGATATTTTTTGGTTTGGATTTTCATTTACAAGTAAAATGACCTTAATCTGCTTCATAATCATAGAGGATATACTAAAGTCTAAATCTAATGAAAAAAAATCCTTACCAATGATCTTGATTGATTTGAATATGGATCCCTATAGTGGGCAGTACCTCACAAGGTAAGGTTAACCTTCAGTTTCAGAGAGGTTCCAATTAATCAAATTAAATTGATTGCCTTGCAAAGAAGCAACCCCGTTTGGTCTTTTGTTGTGGATTTAGATTTACATTGCAGCTTCCTGAGGAAAAAGAATGGAATGGATAAGACAAAATGAAATCAGAAACCAATTTTATTTTATAAAAAAACTTCATGAGTAGCATTAAATAAGAGGATAATTACTACCAAAAACTTTTACTAACACTTTGGATGATCTTCAAGCGAGCTTTGGCTTCTATACTTTCTCAATGTTCATATATAATTGTTAGGAGGAAAAATATAGTAAAATGACCGAGTCAGTCCAATTCATTTAGAATTTAAAGTTATTTAACTTATTGCTTCTAGTTCTATAATTACCTTTGCTTGCAAAGAGGTCAATATAGTAATCAAGAGAAGCATCAAAGTTTGAAGAAGCATTCCTCCAATTATACCAATCCAGAGACCCTATAAGTAGCCCACCCTTGGAAATTTTTATTGGTGTAATCCTACTCATGATCTCAATCTTTTGTGTTGACAAAAAAGAAATTAACTTATACCTTTCCTCTCATATGAAAAAAGAAGGCCAAAACAATCCCTGAGGGGAGACCCAAAAAGTAAAGAGAAAACATATTGGCACATGCTCCAATATTTTGCTAGCCACAATGCACACAAACAATGAATATAAATTAGGTTTTATGATGTATAAACCAGTGTTACGCGGGGATGCGCCCCCCCCCATTTTTAACACGTCTGGGACATCCTGGGGACGTGGGGGAAACGTTTCCCCCACATTTCCTTCTTTGAGCAGATGTCGTGAAATGCCCTGGGGATGGCTGGAGGGTGGCGGAAATGTCCCGGGGACGTTGGGGATGTGGGCGGGACGGCGGGGACGTCTGGACGTCCCCAGAAACTTCCCGGGGACGTCCAAACATCCCCGTCGTCCCCTACGGCTGTTGCGGATTTTCAAATAAAAAAATAGACTTTTAATACACAAAAACAATTTTTTTTAATTATATATGACTAATAGCATAAAAGTAACATTCTTAACCTAACCCTAACCCTAAAAGTGCTATTTTATGTTATAAATTTACAATATGGGCTCATTTCATATTCACACCAAGCAAGAGCAAGAGCCAGAGTGAGAACAAGAGCAAGAGCAAGAGTGAGAGCAAGAGCAAGAGGAAGAGCAAGAGGAAGAGCAAGAGCAAGAGCAAGAGCAAGAGCAAGAAAAAGAGGGAGCAAGAGGTATTTATAATTTTATTTGCTTACAATACATGTTAAAGTTTTTTTTTTAAAATTTAGATTATATTTGCATTTGTTAGGGGCTGTTTTTTAGCATTTGCATCTACATTCACAATGTAATCATGCATATAGTTTGTAGAATTTTAAAAAAATGCATATTGCATAGGGTTTGGTTATACAAACTACAATGTAAATGGTTACGTTTTTTTTTTTTTAATTACATTTTTATTTCTAGTTTAAAATTTATATTATATTTGCATTTTTTAGGGGTTGTTTTTTAGCATTTGCATCTACATTCATAATGCAATCATGCATATAGTTTGTGGGATTTTTAAAAATGCATCTTGTATAGGGTTTGGTTGTAAAATTTAAAATTTAAATGGTTACGTTTTTTTTAATTACATTTTATTTCTAGTTTAAAATTTATATTATATTTTGCATTTTTTAGGGGTTATTTTTTAGCATTTGCATCTACATTCACAATATAATCACGCATATAGTTTGTACGATTTAAAAAATGCATATTGGCTACGTTTTTTTTAAAATTAATTCATTACATAATCAATCAATCATATAGTTATGGTTGTTTTTAATTCATTGCAGCAATCATCACCATGAGTTCTTCTTCTGAGTATGAATATGAATCAGAGCATGAATCAGAGCAGGAGAGGGTTGAACGGGAAGTTGAAATAGGTGGCCGTGGAAGAGTTGGTGATGCCACAATGGGGGAGAGTGAAGAAGGGACACAAAATGTAATGGCAACGACAACTGGTAGTTCAGCTGGTAGTGCTACCAATTGCCCCTCTCAAATGTTGTCCAAATTTTCCATTGGACCATTTGATAAGAAGAAGCCATTGTAAAAATTTGCCCAAATAATTGATAACGCCAAGTCTGGAGGGGGGAGCAAAGTATGGAAGTGAAACATATGTGCACTAACTTGGCATGGTAGTATCACTAGGACCAATGCACACTTGTTGCATCTTACAGGAAGGGGGGTCGGCACTTGTAAGGGCCTTTCACTAGAGCAGAGAGCTGAGATGATGAGAATCTTCAATGGAAATACCACGGACAAAGTGCCAGAAGTTTGTGGTTCTACGGCTAATACTCCATTGAGCGCTCATAGGACTGGAAAACTTACTAATACTTTGGATGGTTCTAGTTTTGAAGTGTCAGAAGTGGAAAGCAGAGGGAAGAGAAAGGTCATGGGGGCAGCCCCAAATTCAGTTATTGACATGTTTGATTCAAAGGCAAGGGAAGAGGCAGATGATGCTATTGGGAAATTTTTCTATGCTGCTGGGATTCCATTTAATGCTGCTCACTCTCCTTATTACAATGAGGCTATGGCTAAGGTTGCAAAAGCAGGTACAAGTTATGTGCCTCCTGGAGACACAAAACTCATGACAACAATCTTGGATAGAAAATATTCCAAGGTTAATCTATTGATGGAGGAGATGAAGGTGACATGAGTGTCACATGGATGTAGCATTATCATGGATGGGTGGACAGATATTAGACACCATCCTCTCATCAATATCATTGTCTCTTGCAAAAATGGACCGTACTTCTTGAGAGCAATTGATTGTTTTGGGAAGTGAAAAGATGTTGAGTTTCAATATCAGATTTTGAAGGATGCCATTGAGGAGGTTGGACCTTCAAATGTTATACAGGTTGTCACAGATGCAACTTATGTGTGCAGAGCAGCAAGAAAGCTAGTGGAGCGGGAATATAGGCATATTTATTTGAC
The DNA here is from genome assembly GCA_019776745.2 of Taxus chinensis. Taxonomy (NCBI): domain Eukaryota; kingdom Viridiplantae; phylum Streptophyta; class Pinopsida; order Cupressales; family Taxaceae; genus Taxus; species Taxus chinensis. The sequence goes on from CM034152.1 coordinate 715,799,987, forward strand.
TCCATGTTGTGTGCATGCCATGAACAATGCACTGAAAGACATAGGGAAGATTCAGTGTGTTAACCAGATAGTGACTGATGCCAGAGATGTGTAGAAGTTCATATGCAATCACCACACATCATTGGCACTTTTTCAAAAAAAATCGAAGAAGGAATTTTTGAAATCAGTTGACACCCGCTTTGCATCCTATTTTATTTTTTTGGAGAGGATGTCTGAGTTGTAGGAGCCCTTGCAAATTATGATTATGACACAGGATTGGACTAGGTGGCGTGAGTCCAAGACAGATCAAGGGAAAAGAGTGAAGGAAGTGGTGTTGCGGGAAACATTTTGGGTTGATATAAAATACATCATATCAATTATAGCTCCAGTTTTTAGTGTCATCAAATATGGGGATTCTAACAACCCCAATCTTGGTGAGATCTACGAGTGCATTGACAACATGCTTGGGCAAATGAAGGCAACTATTCGGGTGAGGGACCCCACTTTGGAGTTCTATAATGAACATATACAACCCATTATTCAACGGAGATGGGAGAAGTTGAACACTCCTCTTCATATGGCTGCGTATGCACTGAATCCCAAATGGTATGTGGAGAGGCCAGGCAGAGTTGTTCCATTGGATGATGATGAGGTGAAGAAGGACCTTATGAAGGCTTTTAAAAAAATGTACACTCCACAAGAGGCTTCACAGATTAGAATGGAGTGGCTCGACTTCACTGAACTTGATGGGTACAAAACATCAGCAAAGGCAGATAGGGTAACATTAGCACAGGAGAAGCCAGTGAGTTGGTGGTGACTGTATGGGCTTACAGGATTGTTGCGACCACTTGCCATTCGCCTCCTTTCCCAGGTTTCTAGCTCCTCTGCCTTTGAAAGGAACTAGTCTACGTATGGTTGGATACACTCTGTTAAGAGGAATAGGTTTACCTCTGCAAGAGCGGAGAAGCTTGTAGCTGTACACAGTGCTTTGTGTCTTATAGATCGCAAGACACCTGAGTACAAACAGACTCCATCATTACAATGGGATGTAGATCCCGAGGAGCCGAGGCAGGTTGAAGAGGACAATACTATGCAGCGAGGATTGATTGGGCTTACCTTTGAGGACGAGGATGCTAGTACCGGCGATGAGGAGTTCATGGATATTGCTTCAGATGTATATTCTGATTTTTAGGCTGATACTTGTAGTTGTCCTCTTTTTTTGTAATATTGACAATAGACAATTGTTGGTGTATTTGGCTATGAGATTAATGATATGAATATTAGCTATTGTCACTTGATCAATCGTAATTTAGAATGGTTTTACTTTTATATTTTGTAATATTAATATATTTGATATTTCAAATTTCAGCTTGTCTCATATTCAAAATTCAAATATGTATTATGAATTTTCAATTTATGACATTAACATATTGATATTATAGTATTAAGGAATGTATTTGATGTTTATGAGTTCAAGTTTCACCTTATTTAAATCTCAAATGGTTTTATTTCAGTTTATTTATATAATTTAGTCACTATATCTTTTTATTTTAAATATTTATATATTTTTTAATCAGCCGTCCCCCCACCGTCCCCAAAATTTAGAAATTTTTTGCTATCCCGGAAACCCCGTCCCGCCATCCCCCCGTCCCAGGTAACTATGGTATAAACCATTTGCAATTGAATCTGGGTACAGTTTTGAGAATTTTTCCTGAGATAACCGCTTGTAACCCATCTAATATAGCTGCTACTGAAAAAATAGGGATTATCGTTGACACTTCTCCAATCACATCTTTGTCATTGCCGAAAACTCTTCCCAATGTTTTTCTTATGGAGAACAATGTGATTGAAACACATATGGATAATTAGACAAGAGTGATCCCCATTGGAATAAATATAGAACTTCTTGCAGCCCCTATTCAACCAGCTCCTATCTCATTTGACACTCTCAAACCACAGAATATAATTTGCAAAGGATAATTTGCTTGAATTTCTTTTGTTCTTTTTAAAATACCAATAGTTACAATAATTATGCATGAAGATAAATCATACTCACCTTGCAGCTAAACATATTCCCATTGGTATAATGTAGCATAAAGATGTAATATTCATGTTACGAGATAGAAGAAACATTTAGAGAGAATAATTTTAATATCATACACCCCAAAATCCCATTTCGTTAGTTAGAGACCAAGATGGCTAAGAACACCACTACATGCTTTCCAAAGCCCAAATATTTGCATACAGAGCTCACATGCAAGAAATTTCTCATACATGTATGATACACATCAATTCGGTTTGTGGAACAGACACTTTTCTTCTCTAAAGATATCCCATTAAATCTACACTGCATAAGGGTGCATGAACACCGACCGCATCTGCCACACATGGAGGCTCTTGATTGTGAAAGGTGTAGTGGAATTGTTGAACAAGAAAAGACTAGCAAAATCACTAATGGCTGCAGTTGGATACACCCTCAATGTAATGCATGTTCTTCCCCCTTGTACATATCTTTCAACAATTGAGTGGTCAATTGGAACAAACATTAGATCTTAAAATGAAAGAACCAAGGAGCAATTCATATTTGGTATGAAACAAGGCACTTGTTGATGTCCATGGTAAATTGGAACAAACATTAGATCTTTTAAAATGAGCTTAGGTTCAATACATGAAGCTCTATTCTATAAGTCTTCTACCTATAAAATTAGAATTAATTTTGGAAAGCTTATTTTCGAAACTTGCAATTACCAGTGTCCAGACAAAGATTGTTCTTTCATCTAGTAGGACAAGGATAGAGCTTCCATGGATTCTCAAGATGAGATTAGATGCATGTGATGACCTGCAATTGAAATAAACATCAATATAAGAAAGTTAAAACATAAGAATAAATAGCTTGTGAGAGAATCCCCTGATCTTGTCATGGCGGAAAAATGTCTCGAGCTACCCGTTTAAGGCTTTGATAATGTAAAAATAAACAATTGTTTGTTTCGTTCTGTTCTCATTAGCCAAAAGAATTAGCCCAAAAGTGCCCAACACATTTCTGCCTACAACCCCCTCACTAGTACTACAATTGTATATTACATCTACCTCCATGACATTTCTAACAGGATCTTGTGACAAGAATTCGAGAACAAGCTCAATATCCAACTGTAGCAATGTCATAGTATTGAAATAAGTAGTATGAGCAAGATTTTATGCCAAAACAAGTGTATGACATTCGCCTTAAAGATGTTACAGTAAGTTAAATGAATGTAAGTGCCTCTCAGAAGACCCTAACTTGGTCTTTACAATGTACATTTTTACAAGTACAATAGTCCAAGTTCAGTAGTGTTAGACACTAAAGTTGTGACAAAGAGGGGCATTTCTTATTTCATTACCTGAGATACTCTGGGTGTATTGACCTCTACCATAGAGCCTAATGACAACACGACATCCTCCAGTACAAGCTTGTCTAAACGAAGGTCATTGATTTCTTTAACGAGCCATTGAATGATGTTGGCCTTTGTCTTGGCATCAAACCATACACTTCTTCGAATGGTCAGCAAACGAATCCCAAACACACAGTTGTAAACAACTTCTCAAAAGAAACATAGCTAACAGAGACACATATAACTTGGGTGATGCTATTTATTGTGATTTATATTTTAGTGAATAACTTGTCTTTGTAAATGTGTTTTCCACTCTCTAAGATTGGAGGGCACACCTCTAGGTTGGAATTCATTTACCATTTCGTTTTGCCATCCTCCGTATTTATTTTTAAAAAAAGTATTTTCCTTCAACGTTTTTTACAAAACTCTTATCCACGTTCCCATTATCGCACCTTGTAAGCCTTGGCTTCACAACTGAGAAGAGAACTCTGCAACCTAAGCATGAAGCCCGGGTTAAGATTCACGCATATAGACAATATATATATCGCTATATACTCCCTGAACAATATGAATACCAGAAAATTTCTTTAATCTATAAATGGCAAATCAGTCAACCTTTGAGAATGTACTGTCAAGATTAGAATACTATAGCCAAAATTTGATGCACAACCTTTTCTATAAAAAAACAATTGATAATTCTCAGAAATCTCAAATGCCATTTGATTATATGACTATTTTTTGTCAATCCCCTTGATAGATTATGCATAAGACTAATTCGGGATGTGACAACATATATGATTGCAATATCTGTTCAAGCTGCAATTTGTAAAAATAATGAATTGGTTTTCATAAACTCATAAATAACAAGAAATCGAACTGAAAAACAACCACGAGGACTCGCAATATGCACAGACACCTCTAAAAGTTGACATGCATTAACACACTCCATGAAAAATTATTTTCACCTGAGTGACGAGGAATGTTAAAAATACCAGCAGGACACCTCAAATACAGATTTTATATTGACAAAACTTTTTGTTGCGTGTAATAGTTTATAAATTCCATTTTTAGGCTAAATTCTTTTGGTTATTATTTAATAGCTTATGTATTATAACGGGTAAAAAAAGTGTATTTCCTTGTTGAGATGCAGAAATTTTGTTTGGTTGAATTCAGAGCTCCTATAAGCCATATTATGGAGGAAGACATTTTAAAACAGAAAGAAATTGGGGTATTTGTCTGTACTTATATCTACAATTAAGTTTATATTGGTTTGAACTATGTAGCAAAAATTATATCAACACGATCTTGGTTGATGTCATTTGATCCAACTATTTTTCTTGTGGAACCTTGTATAATTAGAGCAAGCAGCAGCATAAGAGTGTACTACTGCTAGTATCGGAAGTAGATTGATTTAGCTTTGACGAAAACAAATTCCTTTTGGGAAAGTGGAAAAGGGACAAAATGCCCAAAAGCCAATTTCTCCCCTTCAAAAAGAAATTTGGGCACACTTTTATCTGTTTTAAGGGTTCCGAGTAGACTGAATTAATATGAAAAAAATTTGGGTTGTTAAAGGAAAAATTGATCATTGTTTACTTAAAAATCGACTCATCAGTTGAGAAAAGCAGACCCCAGGATAGAGAGTTATTAGTGCTCCTAACACATAAACAATGATCCCACTGCCAAAGATAAATGAGTCTTTTTCAGTAAATCCTACTGTATACAAGAAATCTGGAGAGGCTTCTTGTACAGACTGAGAAAATTGAAGATCCTTTTAGTAAAAAAGGCAATATCCAGAAGTTATTGATTTGAACAGAAACCTGTGAAAAGAAAATATAGAGTGCAGGTCTCCAAACAACAGGATCTCGCAGTGTTTTCCCAAATAGACGAAGAGTGTGCATCAATGCAAGAGTTCCCTAACTCAAATTCTAACCCAACATCAAATACCAGAGTCATATCGAAAGCAGGTCTACCCTAAAACGCACCTATAATCATAAAATAGCCATGCCAAGAAATAAAAACCCTGCGGATTGAATCCAATGAAGCAGATGCCATCCCTGACAGCCCAATGGGAACTTGTCAGCGCTTTTGCACGATGATCAAGTTGGAGCCGAACCAATGGTTTTGCAGTGGCCAGAGCGCTGTAAAATTGTTCTTGGCTACAATGAATGATTTAGTTGCTGAGCTCCGCGAGCTTATCAATTGTTGTCATTGCAGGGCCGCTGTTGGCTAAATTTTATTGTAGGCTCTCATACTCCCTGCGTTTCTACAGACGGCAGGGTGGCCACTTCTGATTCTGCCCATTTGGATTTCATCATACTACAACAAAAAACAAGGGCGCCCTTTACAGAATGTCCATGTCATTCTCAATCTTTTCATTGCCTCATTGGGAATCGGGATCCTCATTGGCATTGATAATGCGTTGTATTCATGGGGCCTCCCTTACCTGCCTCTCTCCACCTCGGCCATGGTATTTGCAACCCAGCTGGGATTCAATATAGTATTTGCATATCTGATAGTCCGTCAGAAGTCCACTCCTTATTCCATCAGTGTTGTGATTTTTCTCACCTTGGGCACAGGTGTACTTTCTTTCAATGGCATCAAAGACAGGCCCGAGGAAGTCAGCCATAAACATAATGTTGTTGGGTTTATCCTCACAGCGAGCGCAGATGGCCTCCATGGATTAATCCTTCCCCTGATCGAGCTTATTTACAGGGAAAATTCACTCCAAATAACGTTAACTCTGGTAATGGAGATGAAATTCATCATGTCAGTCTCTGCAAGTGTTGTGTATAAAACAGGCATGGTGGTTTACAAAGATATCCCTGCTATTGTGAGAGAGGCCAATACAAGCCCCTTGGGTGAAGATCTGTATTACACTTCACTTCTTGCCTGTGCTGTCTACTAGAAGCTTTCTTTATTGGGGTCTTTGGTACCATCTTTCCTCAACTGGTTGCGGAATTTCCATAAGATTAATCCCACTTCAGCTTGTGCAGAAGAAGGTGTGGTGATTTGGGCATTGAATAACCATTTGGAATTGACGATGGATGCGGGAGTTTGGAGAATAGATCGTTATTCGTGTGCAGCAACAACACCTACTCGAATCAATGACCCTGACTGGTAGATATGCCATCGCAAATATCAGCTACGATGAACATGACCCCCATGTTATTATATCTGATCCATCCATGTGGACTTGTGGATCTAAACTTCCCCACTCCCACCAAACATATAGTTGAAGAAGAAATTCTCTATTTACTAGCAATGGTACATCAAATGTATGATGGGAATGCCGAAGAAGATAGAGGGAATAATTAAAACTTGAATAAGTGAATAATAGGGAGAGGGTGGGGGAAAAGAAGATGGGGTACGAGGGAGGAGAAGTGCATTGTGTTCTACTGAGTCTTCTCTATCTTGGTCGCATTATTTATTTGAGTGCAATATATGTTCGAAGGGGATGAACTAAAAAATCAAGGAAAATCGTAAGTGTTTAACAAACATTTTAGATTGAGGATCGATTATTTATGTGATTATAATTTGAGGCTGAAGTGGTCAAAATAAGAAATGGGCAAAATGGAATAGGTTACATTTAGTATTCGCCCTTCATTTTTTAGCTGTAAATTGAAGCAAAATATGAGTTTTTTTGGGGGGATTAGGGGGTTGATTTTGTTGGTGTAACTATTGTTTTCAGAGCCAAAGCAGAAAGGTTCAACAAATACCGGCAGAAAAAATAGCCATGGTCAAGTCGCCCAAAATTCGTAGAGTACAGAAGACCTCTAGTCTAAGAGATTAGATACTGGAACTGGTGGAACAACAATTGTTGGAAGCTACTCATTCTAAACACCCAATCACTGCAAAACAAAAGGTATAAATCTTCACAGCAAGATCAAAGCTCACGTGGCCAGCACACCTTGCAGTCCCATGAAATCTCGTAGAGCAAGCGTCGACTTCACATATAAATCTTCCTCCCAGTTGGTTATCCAATGAAATCTCGTCGGATATGAAGTTCGACATCCACAGGTTATCTGTAGCGATTATTGGTGATGCTAAAAGGAGAATGTTCTTGTGTTGATTATTGGTGATGCTAAATGAAGCAATCTCCAAAAATAAGACTGCACTATAATAATGTGTTATGTGCTTGATTGTTCTCAATTTCGAGAAAGTTTTTTTGTGTAGTTTTAAGTTTGCATACACTTCGTTGTAAATTACAACTCCAACAAACTTAACATTGTTATCCTCTCCTGTGTAATTTGCAACTCATGTACAATTGCTAGTAGATATGTATAATATATTTCCATATAGATGCTTTGCAAATTCATCAAAAATCTTGAAAATTATAAGAAATATTTACTCTTGGTCAATACTTTAATACTACTCTTTATTTTTATGAAGGAAAGCGTGTGACATGAGTTATTACTATACGTGATTATTAAAAATATTGTCCTACAAGCATCAATAAACTTGTGGCTTTTATAGATGATGCTAGTTTATTTATTTATTTATAGGCATATAATGTTAAACAGAAGCACATTTGGTGGGAGCAAAGGAAAGCATGTGGTTGGCATTATCATAGAGAATATGATAATTTTTTTGCTGAAGATTGCCAAAGATGGCAACGACATCTGAAGATTCGCCCATGTCCAGCGTGAGGAAACAAAAGGAGTTGGTGTCATGGACTGTACCAAAGCTGTATTGAACCCTAATTACATAATCCGCATCGCAACCAACATGATAAATGATGTCGAGAATGACTACATTATCAATTGATCCAGAAGGTATTTGATAACATAGATAGAAGTATGACTCATTACTTCTGGGTAATCCAATGGCAGAGTCCAAAAGGTGAGCCACCATAGTACAAGTCATCTGTAGCAAATAGGGAAATCACGAAATCTACCATAGTGTTGAAAGGAAGCATTCAAACTATTGTAAATTTGAATTTTACAGAGGGATACGATGCAGCCATCTGTGTCTCTGTTTTGAGCGGTGTGATGTTATGTCTGGTTTTTTCAGATAAATTGGTGGCCATTGTGTGTACTTCAGTATATTGTTATGTAGTCGTTGTGGTCAAAGACATGGCGAGATCTAATGAAACCCCAAATTCAAAACCCGGTAGAGGAAAGAAACATATGACCAAGATAATTGCGTCAATGTGAATGGAGATAGTGTGGCCACCGTTGGATTTCAATGTATCCTATCAAACTCAATCTTGGCCCTCCAATTTCTAAAAAATGTCAAACCCTACGAGTTTGATCTCACTACAAGAATGCCTTAGGGCATAATTAACTCAATGTGGAGTGCAATATTATCAAGGTCATTTATTCAATAAGTATGTAAATCATTGTGATAAATTTGGTGTTCTGATGCTATTTGTTTGGATAGTTTTTGGAACTATGTACCTCTATGTTGTTTAACAATTTGGGATAACTGGATCAGAGGATTCTGAAAATAGAAAATAATTGGATTAGAGGATTCAGAAAACAAAATTAATTGGATTAGAGATACTGAAAACAAAAATATTATAAGAGACTTGATGAAGATTTTTTGGGAAGCCCAAAATTCTAGAGGAGGATAAATAAACTTCAACTAAAACAGGAAAAGGAGAATTGAACCAACAAAGGATAAGGGTAATTAAGGATAGATGAAGATAATCGTGGAACGATAAGGAGAATCCAGGAAGGTAAAGGAGAATCAACAACACAGAGAAATGGTAAGAAAGTGCTTCGAGAAGAAATTCAAAGATGATATCTCTGATCTGATTCATAGACTCGGAGAGCTAAATTTACTGAGGAAAGTTGATCAGATAGAGGGAGGGGTGCAAGTTATTACATTTTAGTAGAAAACAGAGGAGGCACCATGGATTTTGGGTCTAAGGATGGCAAAGTGGGGATTCATACAAAATACAAGTTGAATCAGGATGATACGAGTAAAGAAAATATGAATGCTTAAAGCAAGAAACGTAGATTTTAAGGGTGATGTAAAATTGAAACATTGATGTAAATAATGTCTCTTTCCTTTCAAATATGCGTACCTTAAGAAAATAATAGTATTACTAAGCAATTTAAATTTTAGAAAATATATAGAGACCAACTATGTACCCATATATCTGAAAGGCCTCTTTAGCAAACCCAATTTTTCTATACCCGTCAACCACTGTACTATAGGAAACAACATTTCTTTTAGACATTTTTTCAAACACATGGCATGCATACTCTACACAATCACATTGCATGCGCCTTCTTCAATTTTCCAGGATAGATGAAGATAATTGTGGAAGGATAAGGGGAATCCAAGAAGGCAAAGGAGAATCAACAACACATAGAAATGGTAAGAAAGTGCTTCAAGAATAAATTCAAAGATAGTATCTCTGATCTGATTCACAGACTCAGAGAGATGAATTCACTGAGGAAAACAGATCAGATATAGAGAGGGGTGCAAGTTATTACATTTTCAGGAGAAAATAGATGATGCACCATGGATTTTTGGGTCTGAGGATGGCATAGTGGAGATTCATACAAAATACAAGTTGAATCACGATGATATGAGTAAAGAAAAATATGAATGTGAAATTTAAAGCAAGAAACACAAATTTTAAGGGTAAGGTCAAATTGAAACATTGATGTAACTAATGTCTCTTTCGTATCAAATATGTGTACCTTAAGAAAAGAATAGTATTACTGAGAAATTTAAATTTAAGAAAACATATAGAGACCAATTATGTACCCATATATCTGAAAGGCCTCTTTAGCAAACCCATTTTTTCTATACCCCTCGACCATTGTACTACAGGAAACAACATTTCTTTTAGACATTTTATCAAACACATGGCATGCATACTCTACATAACCGCGTTGCATTACACCTTCTTCAGGTTTCCTGATCTATTCTACACTCACATATTACTGAAACCCGACAAGGAATGTCATGGCCCTATTTTTTTCCATGTTGAACAAGTGGTTGAGGTCTCTGAAGAAGAAATTTAACCACATATTGCAGCTTGAATAGAGCAGAAGTCAAGGAAAAGCTATCAATAAAGAGCAGGAGCATGTGCTCAAGTCCAAGCTTATTATTTCTATTCTCATCGATGACCATGAAAATCTTAAGCAACGTCTTGTCATGGCTGTCAAGGAAGAGATTGCTGAGAGGGAGAAAGATTTGTTATTAATCAGAGGACAACAATGAAAATGAGAATGAGATTGAGACTCCTGCCAATGACGACGTTGTTGTTGCTGCTAAGGAGGAAGAAAAAAAACAAACAATTGTGGATGAGAATCGAAGCCTAAACAGTATGTAGACGAGGCAAGTTGAAGAAGAAGTAAGTTGTGGGGATGCAAAGGATGATTCCATCGCGGAGGTTCTGCAGCTTGGTGGAAAAAAACTCCTCCACCTTGGACCTGCAGGGATCCTCCTCAACATGCAACTACCCATCAAATGAGAACTAAGAAAAATGTGACCAATCAACAAAAACTATGCAAAGGAGCTCGAACCATGGGTGAAAAGTAGTGCAGACGGAGCAGAGCATGCATGGATTCAAAAACTGTTAAAAATAGCCAAAAATGCAAAAACATCTAGACGTCCGTCAAATCGTCAAATTTAACATAGTTGGAGAAATGTCTGGAAGGGCCTTTCTCATAGGGGGGACGCCTTCAGTGTAAAAATACCAACAATTTCCTCTATTTCAATTGCAACCAAACCTTTGTCCTTCTTCAACCTCAATCACCGTATTTTATGTCTAAATTTGTGTGTGACACTAACAATTACCTGTGTAAGAAGTTGGTTGATTGTCCCACTCACGCATCATGTTGTTCCTACTATCCATGGACCTCGATTCTTTGAGATTGATGCTTGAAAACTATGAATCATATGCCGCTATATATTCAGATGTTGGGATTACAAGGCTTTTTATGGGATTTTCTTGAATTTTGAGATTCCAATCATGGCTAACACCCACTACCTCAATTTCTGCCAAGGAGGAGGGAGTTGCAGCTACCACACCCAACTTTCCACTTTTCTTTGTCTCTGCGATCATACCAATCTCACCACTTACTCTTCCTGCATCGCCCTCAATAAGTATGTATTTCTAAGTTTTTCCCTCTATAATATTTATTTTATTTTATATGGATGATGAAGTAAGCAGGGTGTTACAGATCATCACAACCATATTGGAGTACTAGGTGTAAGTATGACTACACTCCACATACTTTTTTATGCATCTAACCTTTGTATGCATGTTTTACTTAAGTATATTTGATGTTTGATGTCAGCAATAGGCATTGGTGCAAGGTTTTTCCTCGTCTGGCATTTTAGAAAATGTAGAGCTAAGAGAACGTGTTTGAGATTAGGATTTCTCTACACCATTCCTTAATAACAAACTTGATTTGGTTAGAAATGTGAATATAATTTGATGTTAAATATTATGCCAAACTCTTAAATGTCAGTGTCATGGGTAAGGAAGGTGACTATGGAACCAAGGTGAGTTTAAATTATTTATAATAGTGACACATTTCAAAATGGGAGATTCAAACACGACATGTGAAATGTTCAATGTTAGTCAAATATTGACACGGTTTCACCTAATGCAACCAACATGTGTCCAATCTTTTTCTAGCATGCTCACACTCTATGTGAAAAAAGGAGCTTTGAAACAAGTCATGGACATTCACCAAAGCATAATAATCTAAAGTATTTTTTCCAAATGTTGTAGTTGTACTATATTGATGTTCCCTCCTCCACATAACACAAACTTAAAACAATTTAAGATAGTGTATATTTCACCACAAGTTGTAACTCTAAAAACCTAACATTGTTATCGTCTCCGGTGTAGTTTGCAACTCATGTGCAATTGCTAGTTTTTGTGTGAGATATTGATAATGAATATCTCTTCCCTATTGAAACTAGGGGAAAGAATTGTTTTGGGAATGCCTTAGCAACATATTTCAAGAATCACCTTCTTTTACTCCAAGAGGACTAAACTAATGTTAAACGAAAGTCTACTTCCTACTAAAAATAGGGGCGAGAGTTGTTTTGGGAATGCATTAACAACTTTTTTAAAGAATCACTTTCTTCTACTCCAAGAAAACTAAACTAATGTTAAATAACTGTCTCTTCCCTATTAAAACTAGGGGTGGGGACTATTTTGGGAATTCCCTAAAATCATTTTTATTTATATGCCTTTGCATTCGTTGTTTTACTTCACTTCTATTTCTATCTACATTTATTATTGCACAACAAGCAAAATCCTTTAGGAATTTTACACAGTACACCCATGACTCTACATGATTAGTTAATTATAAAGTATTTTTATGGTTATCAATTATTCACTCAACTAAAGTTATTATTGGTGTGGTTTTTTCATCTTTGTAGTCTTCTTTATCTCACCTTCTCTCATTTCCTTTTTATACTTTCTCTTTCCTTCCTAATTTTTCTACATGTTTCTCATTATTTTGGAATTTTTCAAAGAATCATATCACTGCGATTTTGGTCACCCTTCAGATTTCACCTTTATGACCTTTTTTTTTGGGTCCTTCGAGGTTTTGTATCCTCCTCAGCGAAAATTTTCCTTTCTATTATGTGTCATCTTTCGTGCCAATACGGTTAGATTTTGAATTTAAGATGTATGTATATACATAAATGTATTAGTGCATTTAGGATATCAATTACAATCATAATCACACCAAAACCCATTATCTAAGTTATAAAAGTAAGAAATTTATTTGTTTTAAAGAGCATCCCCATGCAAAAAATAAATTTAAAGAATTTAAAGAAGAGTGCATAAATTTTACTACTTGTTGTAGTCATTGAAGACTAAGATTTGCACTACTAAATATGGTGTAAATAACATCATAAAATTGTGTTTAATTCACATTGTTTTTTCCTAAGTTGTGACGCAAAAATGATGCAAATGTTTGGCACAAAAAAAACATTAATATGTGTCGCAAAAGTGGCACAAAATAGTCGCCAAATTTTCACCACCTTTGCGCCATAAGCACCAAAAAGGTAACTTATGTTTCCCATTTGCATTTAATAATAAATTATGGTGCATCACTTTTTTCATTATTGTAAGATATTACAATACAAAATTAGGGAATCTTTAACCACATAATAAAAAATTAGGGTTTGTGGAAAACACATTTTACTCAAGTGCTATCACACTTTACCTTTTTTCTCTTTCAATAATTCCATGCTACAGTGTAATTTCAAGTTCAGATCAATTTCGGGTTATAAAAATGACTCCATTCCCAATGAATACAGTAAGGACACTGATCACTTCACCTGACAGGTAGATATCCCCGTTGAGTCACCAAATTGTTATCCATTTTTTCCCACCTAACAAAATGAACAACAAGGACAATCTGGATTTGGAAAGGCCTCTTTGGGGTATTAATGTGAAAGACTAAAAACTAGATAATTTTTAATGTTCAAGGGGTACTTTTTGTTTAGGGCATTAATTAGGATCTACTTATATTTTCTCTCTTGCTGAAAACCCAATAACTTGGCATAGAACAGGCCAAACTAGAGAAAAATGTGAAAATTGGGCAAGAGTTTAAAACCAACTCAGTGAGCTACTTGGGCGAGTTGGGAGGTAGCTCACTGAGTCAAGATATGTGGCGAGATGGTGTAGGAGAGCCGAGTGGCTTGGTGAGGTGGTTTGGAGTTGTAAGAAATCATGGGTGAGCTATTCATGGAGCTCGGCATGGTGGTTTGTGGGCCGATGAGTTGTTGGCAGCACGATGGAGTAAAGGATGAGTTTAGGGTCGAGTCGACAAGGTGTATTGCGGCCAATACGGGGGTTTCGGGTCATGGGGACATGAGTTCCCCATGAGACTGAAATTACCGCAATGATTCATAAATGGTGGGGTGTTGTTGTGTAGCTATGTCGAGGGTCTCGGTAATAAACAACCAGTGTGGAACAAGTTCCACGATGGGGTAAGTTCCCCACATTACATTAAACGATGTAATGCAAGGTCGAGAGTTATAAGGGGACTTGAGTAGTCGAGTGTGGTTGCATCAAGGAAGTCAGGCACTCAAGGTCCAGGAGGAATGGATTCCTATAGTGTTCGAGTTCCTCACGGCCCCAACATATCTGCAACACATAGAGAAACAAGTATGGCGGGGCCCAAGGTCATGACGCGAGTCGCTCGCCAAGTCAAGCAGGTAGCAAGGTGATTGGGGACGAGCTCAATGCCGAGCTAAGTAATCAACATGAACATGTGTAGCCGAATTCGGGAGAGCCAAACAAGAGTGTCGATGGGTCGCCAAGCCAACGAATGGGTGCACGAGGGGATAGCCAACGGGGAGATCGTTGAGTCATGGGTGAGACGCAGAGGGGTGAGCAGGTTCAGAGTGAATAGAAGTAGCTCACTGAGCTACATGGATGGGAAACTTGCTGACAGGTCAGCACTACTCCACAAAGCCCGAGCCAACATTAATGCAGAGACCGAGTTATTGGTGAAATGAACCAAAAAGTGACCTAGACATGAATCATCATAACTTTCTCTACACTCAACCAAATTGAACAAAATTATACTCATTGGATTCAAAATTCCAAGCCCTTCATCATGAGATCATGAAAAGTGGAAAGTATGTGGGGTTGGTGGACCAAAATATAAAAATCTCTGCCATATTTAAAATGAACACTTCCAAGTGGGTAAAGAAGACATTAATGGAAGCATGGGATTTTTCTTCTCCAGAAAGCTATAGTACAATGAAGAGATGGATTTGTAGGGGTCCTATGATGATTTACAACCATTTAATGACTTTTGTTGGTAGGTGAAGCCCAAATTTTGGTATTTCCCCTTTCTTATCTCTCTCTTTCTTCTTTTATATATGTAAAATTGAGATCTCATTAAAAAGGGGGTTGAACATTCCCTATCTAATCCTCTATTCTTCTACAGGCTGTTGTGAGCTCCAAACCTCTATTCGGGGTATTTTTGTAGGAAATTCATGCCTTTATCTTCCATTGTAATGGACTGTGTAATTCTATGAAGCAATAAAATCAAGTTTTGTGGCTAATCATCAACCCCTTGCTTGTGCTATTATTGCATTCTCTTGCCTCTACATTACAGCTGAAGGTATTTTATGCATTTTATAATTTCTTACAAACTCTAAATGGTTGTGTTCAATTTAAATAGTGTAGTGAATGTGTTTTTATGGACTTTTATGTTCTGCATATCCTCTCTATCTCCATTTCTGCACATTTTCATTCATTAGAGAGTGTCCCAATCACCCTTCTCTTGGTGTTATCACCTCCTTAGTGTAGGATTTATTCATTTTCATGCATTTTCCTCTTTCCCTAGTCCCTTGGAATCCTAGGATAGGATTAAATAAGTGTATTTCCAGCATTAGGAGTAGTTGTAGCATTAGTTTAGGAAGAGGAACCAGCCTTCTCTGGAGACTTATCTTAGTTTCATGGTCCCACACCTGGATATAATTTCATGTTTCCCAAAAAACCTGATTTCCTCATTTACACATGCTAGCAAATCGAAGGGGTGTTGTTTTTCGGTATGTAACAATATTATTCTTAGTGTTAGTTTAGAATTAGATTTTTCTTTGATCCCTTTTTGAAAAAACTTTTATCTATGTAAATAGATCACATATTTAAAAATAAGCAAATGTTACAAGACATGAATAGAGGAATTGATATTTTTTATAGGGTGTTATCTCTTACTTTTTTTACAATTTGAATTTTGAAAAACACTATACTCATTATCATATATACTTTTTAACCTTTTCGACACAGTTTAGTAGTTCAAAACACTCGTGTTAATAAACTTGATGGGAATATGGAATAAAATTAGGCACTTTTAAAATGTGTAGCTCCACTAGCAGTAAATAAAAAGGCTAAAAAATATTAGTATCCAGATCCATCAACTATTTTTTGTATGAATATTCTGAGGTAGACGACGACCATCTTGGAACTTTCTTTCCATGCATGGATCAACTCTGGCTATATTTCCTTTACGAGTGGTTTGAAATGGTTGCACTTGAGCCCACTATTTATACTACCATCTGAATGACCATTACCATTTATATTGAAACATATGTGGATATGTAACACATTTATATTTAAATGTACTTTTATTATTATGTAAGTTGTGTGGATACAACAAAAATATGATTTACTGCTTTGTATTAGTTACGATGCTTTTTTGGGCAATTAGTATAGGTTGCTTTACTTTGTACCTACTTATTTTCTGATGAATTTTTAGAGATGAGAATATTTAGATTTGTAATACATCTATTTATATGTAATATTGTTATCATGTCTATTATACACATAGAACAAATCTATTAAACTAATTATTCTATATGCCAAGGGTGAAGTGAAAATTTCTATGAAATAGTAACCTTAATGCAAACTATGGAAGTTTCTTGCACCTACAGGAATCTGAATTTGTGGATGAATGTTTGTAAAGAAAAGACATTATTGAAGAAGATGGTCTTTTCACACTTCAAGTGACTCACCGAAAATTGCAACATGGTAGAAATATGTTAAAACAAGCCACAATTGTAATTGAGGACACTCAACAAATCCTCCAACATATATATTATGAACAATTATATACACAAAAACCATAAAATAACAACAACGACTAATAAATTTGTACACTTGTATACACCATATGCCATATATAAAATATTAACACCAACGTATAAATTTTTTAGCAACATTGTAATATAGCTCGCTCAATTGTGACAATGTTTTTACCACACAATAAAATATTATTGCTTAAGTTAATTTCCAAAATATATTTTCAAGGCCCAACTTAAAAAGTTACTTCAAATTACATTATTGAAGACACATTCTAATTATAATGCACTAGAGCACTACAAATTTAAGAACAATAAAATATTACATGTCATTACATATTTGGCTACTACTACACCAACCTATTGTTTTTAGGCCCCACATACACCACACTCTGACACTACAAAAACAATCCCTTCAATTCCACAATGTACCCTTGCACTCCCAAGGGAGAAAAGTTACTAATAATATTTTTGCAAGGATGTATTGTGATCAATGTTCTCGAATTCCTCTAAAAATCCATTGACGTGATGAGGAAGCTTCGATTTTTCTTTTTCTTTAAAACTAAATAAAATAATAATCTTACTAATCGATTATCATACAGCTTGTCCCACATGTTATAGTGTTAATCAACATATATAGCAAGTGATAGTGTGTGAGTTCAAATCGCCATATTGCGAAGACAAAGAGAAGATTTGATGAAGGTAGGTACTCTATAGTACTCCACCCTATTTATTAAATTTCTCTTGTTTTATTCAATAGACTCAATTATAGAATCACTTTCCTCTACACCAAGAAGACTAAACTAAAAGCCATAACTAAATTTTTATGTAGAAGCCTTTGCATTCAAATAAATTGGTTTGGAAATTGATAGGTTGTAGGCTATTTTTTACAATTTTAACTATATATAATTGGTAAAAAATTTGATGGCCGTAGATAGTTATAGGCTAAAAATTTAGAAAATTATATATTTTAAAAATAATTTCTCGTGTATATGTGTATGAAAATAGAAAAAAAATTATATTAATGTGAAAAAATTATAACAATTTATATATTAAAAAGTGGAATTACATTCACTTGAAAGAATCAAACCCTTAACTTTGATTTGACAGACACCGATACTTTAAATTCTACGTCTGCATGCTTCAATGTTTTACCCCGCTTCTATTTCTATCTACATTTACTACAAAATTGCAGGCGTAGTCCATGCATGAATGTATTGGATTAGTTAATTCTATAGTTTTTATGGTTATAAATTATTCACTTTAATTAATTTATTATTGGTGTGCTTTTTTATCTTTGTATTCTTCTTTATTTGACCTACTCTACTTCCCATTTTTTACATTTTCACTTCTTTATCAGTTTCTTATTTTTTGAAGGATTGTATCACTATTATGATCACCCACTAGAGTTTATTCTTATGACTTTTTTTTTTTTTGGGTCTTTCAAGGTTTTTTTTATCTTCATTTGTGAATTTTTCCTTTCTAGTAAGTGATTATTAAATTGTAAATAGTTCATTCTCATTGGCCAACAACAATAATTTAGTTTTACCTGATAAAAAAAAAGTCCATATGATTAGGAAATTATTTATAAACTCATAAAATCAACCAAGTTTTTTAAAATAAAAAATAGCTTAAGCAAATGATGGTTGGGCCTATCTATCACGTGAGTTCACAGTCAATGGGCTACCTAGACTCCATTGACAGCAAAATTGCACAAAAAGTTTTTCTACCTTCCTATCCGAACTTCAAACTCATGACCTCCAACTTTCAATGCCAATGACTTACCATTCTACCACACATTTTTCTTTAAACTAATTTTCCAGGAGTTGATAAAAAAAGTAACATCAAATTACATTTTAACATTTTCCATTAATTTTAATGGAAAAAGGTAACAACGTAATGTATTGTTACTTTTTCCATTAAAACTAATGATGATCCTAACAGAAATTACTTTTTAACTGAGCATTCTATAATATGCAAACTTGCATGAGAAATAGACCCATCTGAAAAATACGACACTTTGTACACTATTATTGGATGAGCTCAAAAATAAAATCTTTAATAGCCACCATATTACCTTACTTCGGAAAAATAATGAAGTTGCTGGGTTTCGTGGTTCAAATCTAAACCAAATGCCTCTCTATTGTGCAAGGAATTTATTATGATGCATATTTATATGTTATTTTCGTCTTTATCTTTTTTCATTAACTTGTTTAGTGCCACCTTTATACCAAGTTGTAATATGCTAGCAAAAGTATCATGAAGATTCTTCGAATGATATTCGTGCAAGTGAATCCAAATATTGCATTTTTATTGCCAACATTTATCTAGGAAAGCATTTGAAGTATATTTAACCATTTATCAAGTTTACCATTTATCAAGTTTACCATTAAGTTGTAGTATATATTCATAGTTAAACATCTAGAGAGTAAATTCTCCAAAACATTGCATGCCAAATTATATTGTTTTTTACAAATATTTGTTCGCATGTGTATAGAAAAATGACATTTTTGTAGTAGTTAAGCAACTAATGTTTAATATTGAGTGTGTAATGGATGAAAATAATGTGAGGGGGTTATCATAAGAAGTTTGTATACCTGAAAAACAAAAAATGTCTCAAGTTGACATCATAGAGAATGGATCTAATAGTACAAAAGTAATATGCATAGTACAAATGACACGGCAAGACTTCTGAACATTATGGAACATAGTTAATTTTCATGTTGATAACTGTATTTTTGAAACATGTTCGTAGATATTCATTTATTATAGGTGAACTATTAAATTACTAACATTCCTATGTGATAGTATAAATATTTGATTCTTCATATAAAAACACATTGAACAAGATCGCATAGTGACAAGCCCCTGTCATTTCCCCCCAATATTTTAATAAGTGCTTATTAAAGATATGATGACAATTTTTAACATTTGTCTATAAGATCTATCCAATTATATAAAGAATGTAATATATTTATGTCTTTATAATAAAATGTGAATTTATATTCATTTTAAATTGTGAATTTTGAAAAAAAAAAAATCCCTCATCTATTTAGATTATTTTCCTTAGTAACTTCCCATTTAATGCAATCCCATGCAATAAGAACTAGATTAAGCACACAATGATGCTTTTGAATGTTTTATAGGCATTTTTATATTGATGATATACCTCTTTGTTAAAACTTCATATTCAAAACAATATAAATGAGATGAAAAATAAATACTTTAGTTGAACATTTAATACTAACGAAGGCATTGTTAGACCCATGATTAAAGAGAAGCCTTAAATTATTAAGTTCAAAAGATGATCCATCTAGAATCATAACTAATTGGAATGCTCTAAAAACACTCAGTCATTCAAGTATCTATAAATGTAACATCACAACTCATAAAAAGTGATTTACTTTAAATAGTATTCTTCCATGTCACATTATTTTTTCGAACATATTTCTAATTTTTGGAAGCAATACCGTAGTGAATTTTAGTAGTTTGCTAATCTATAAAAATATGTAAAAGTGAAATCGAGTCACTAGACAATTGTGAATTTCATTGTATTTCACATTTTGAAATATTTTTTAGGGTTATTATTCCTTTTGTAGCGGAGGCCACCACAATTTAGGCTTCGTTTAGTAATAATTGGTAAGGACATGTTTGGTTTCATCTAAAAAGAATTTTTCTTACTAAAATCTATCAACCTATGAAGTTTTCCTACTAAAATCTATCATAGTATTTTTGACTTCATTTAATAATTGGTAAGATGTGCTTGATTGTTATGGCCTAGTCATAGTTTCAGTGTTGCGTGTTGGAATTTCAATTTAAGGTTGCTTCTCAACTCAAATTTAATTGACGACTAGCTTTGTTAGGTGAGTGTGAATTGCAATTGTTATATACAAATTTTTATAATGTTAATTCAATCATTATAAAATTATATTTTTTCAAAATATATATGTATTCATTAACGAATATTTAAAAATCTAAGATTTACAAATTTTTCATGTTGTAAATATTTGTAGACCATCAATTTGGAGGACTTATTAATTTATGTGTTACATGTTGGAATCTCATTTCCCAATAAATATAGTATTTATCAATGTTTTTCCATATTTGACACTCGTCCTATCCCTTCTCAATTTATTACCATATTTTAAAACTCGATATAATTGGGTAATAATGAAATGGTGGCTACTTAATGGTCCATGAAGTTTCATCCAACTAGGTATTAAATTGATACATATGTACACATTTTCAATTTAATAACATATTGTAAAAATCGCTATAGCTGGGTAATAATGAAATGGCAGCTTCTTAAGGGGTCACAAAGCTTCATCTAGCTAGGATTTAAGTTGATACTTATGTACACATTTTAATGTTTATCACTGTAAAAGTACTATTTGCAAAGTTTTGATATCACCATATCTTTCAACTTATAAAATTGAAATACACACACATGTACACAAGTATTGTTATCATTATTATTATTAGTTTGATTGAATGTTGAAGCATTACAATTGGGCGCTGGCTTACATAGATTGTCGTCATCTCTGCTCATGTTTCGAAGGAAACATATAGTGAAATTATAATACTGAGTAAGTGTCCAAACTAAACCATTGAGCACCTTTAGCTAAGCAACTCCAGGTAAGGGACATCCACAACGTCAAAGTCTCCTAAGACACAATCTTGGCCTCAATCGCTCGACTCTTTGTGTCGTGGTATTGGGGGCATTTTTTTAGCTCAGGTAAGGGGCATCCACATCGTCAAAGTCACCTAGGCACAATCATGGCCTCAATCGCTCAACTCTTCATGTCGGGGTATTGGGGGCCTCGCTTAGCTACGGGTAAGGGGCATCCACATCATCAAAGTCACCCATGGCAATGTAAGGGGCATCCAAGTCATCAGAATCACCTAAGACATAATCCTAGCCTCAATCACTCGACTCTTTGTGTCCAGGTGTTGGGGGCCTCACTTAGCTACAAGTAAGGGGCATCCACATCATCAAAGTCACCCAAGGCCATGTAAGGGCCATCCACGTCGTCAAAATCACCCAAGGCACAATCACGACCTCAACCGCTTGACTCTTTGTGTCAAGGTGTTGGAGGCCTTGCTTGGCTATGAGGTAAGGGGCATCTACGTCATCAAAGTCAACCAAGGCACAATCCTGCCCTCAACCACTTAACTCTCCATATTGGGATGTCGGGGGGCGTTTACATTTAATAAGAATTGATCCCTAGTATTAATCTCAACATTTCCATTTTAAATTTTTTATGGACTCAAATTATAATTTATGGAACCAAACTTCTTCACCAATAGAGCAATATTATAAACTATATATTAGTAAAAATATATTGTACACATCCATATAAAAAATTCCAATATGTATTAATCTCAACATTTCCATTTTAAATTTTTTATGCATAACATATCGATAACACAGATCCCCAACAAATTATAATTTATTGTTTGAATTATCCAAACAGAAAAAACCAATCGTTAACATGAGATTTCATTGTAAACGTAAGAAATCCGTCCCCAGCTATGAACCGTCCTCTAAAAATCCATTCACGTGATCCACAGGCTACGATTTTTCTTTCGCTCGCAAAATAAAGATGATAATTAAAATTAATGGGTAGTGCTCCTGAAATGCCCTATGTATCACACTGCAACGGTATGCACCATGCATATCTGTTGGCATGATGTGAGTTCGATCCTCCTGAGAGGGGAGGAAAAGAAATAAGCATACAAGATAAGACCTAGAAGTTAGTATGCAATCTGATATACACTGCAAAACAATGGTTTTTTACATAATCTACTCTATATGCTGGGTTCTTTCCCAAAAAAGCTTCTGTAAAACTGTGATTTTTTTTAAACAGAAATTGACGTTTCAGATCACATTGCATGATCCATCGGTATTTTTTTGTTCCTCTGACATTTTGTGAAACAGTAAGTCATGCATTCTAAACAGGGTGACAGAGCATTGAACTTACATAATTTACTCTTCTTTCTGCGTTCCTTTGAGACAATAAACAGTTTATGTGCAATCTAACATTGAGTAATCTTCTTTGAGATGCTTTGTTAAACAGTGTGTAATCTAATAAACTCTTTTTGGTATCCACAATCTACAAATACCAGGTACCGATGCTGCAACGCAGCCCTTGTTTATTGTTTGAATTATCAAATTGTAACCATTTTGATTTCATTGTAAATGTAAGAAATCTGTCCCCAGCTATAAACCTGCCAGGATGTGTCCGATCAGTTTTCTCAACTCCTCTAAAAATTCGTTCACGTGATCCACAGGCTTCGATTTTCCTTTCGCTCGCGAAGTAGAGAAAGAAAAAAAATTGATTGCTAATACTTTAATAAATGGTGTGTATCTCATGAGGCAACGGTATGCCATGAGCCTATAGTTGACAGAATACGAGTTCAAATCGCCGGAGAGGTGAAGAGATCATAGAAGATTGGCGGTGCTTTACAGTACCCCACCACGCTCTTTTTCATTATTCACTCAGGTTATTATTTTGATTTATTATTTGTGGTTTTTTCGTCTTTGTGATTTTATTTGTAACTGTATTCCTTTTTATTTGACCTTTTTTATATGTTTGGTCGATAGGTCTTTTAAAGTCAATTTTCTTTCGTCTTCATTTCGTCTTATTTATTTTTAAATTTTAAAAATAAAAAAGTAAAATCCTGCATCAACATTCAAGAGTATTCTCAGATACATGAAGTTGGAACAAATATTTATTCTTTTTCATTTCATTCAGAATGCAAGGTGCCTCATTTATGTAAGAAACCAATTACGCTGCTCCATTCCCTTTTCTCACAGTTATTCAATTTCCTTAATATATTGTTTCAGCAACTATTACTGATCAAAACTGAGTTTCAATTTAAAATTCTTATTCTTCTCATGTTATGCAGAAATGTTAATGCGTGAACTTATTTTTAAAATGTATTCAAATTTACATGACACATTTAAAACACACAAAAATTGCAATGTTTTTGCAAGAATATTGACAATGATTTCCCTATGGATCAACAAAGGAAAAATTCCATTTTCACTTTTTAGTTGGATTCATTTTTAGATAATGTTTGGTAAATGTAAATAATAAATTTTGTGGATAATTTAGATAAAAATAGTGATGGATTGTAAATTATAGCTTAAAGTTTGAGCTAATTAAGTTTTTGTTTGCATTTAAAAAATTAAACTTTTTTTTTGCACATTTCTTCAACTTTTGCATTCTTATAAAATTTTACCAAAATTTCAAGTTACAGAGTAAAATCAAAATTCTTCCCCTGAATTTTCACACTCTATCAAATGTATGTCAATTATAATATGAATTTCAAACTATAGTCTATATGTTTTAAAATTCTTCCTTTAATATTTCTACATAGTAATACTGCACTATATGAAATTCGTCCCCTGAATTTTCGCACTCTATCAAATGTATGTCAGTTATAATATGAATTTCAAATTATAGTCTATATATTTTAAAATTCTTCCTTAAATATTTCTATATAATAATAATTAGCAAGACAAGTTAAGAACAAATAAATTGACAAAACCTTATAGATATTCCCTCCATGTAACATAATTCCTTCTAAAAAATAATTATGGGAAATGAACGTAAATATCATATTTATTTTCACAAAATTGATTTGATGGATGTTACTGCCATTTTGTATAGGTGTCCTATTGTTACTCACCCATAATTGTGGAAATCATTTAAGGAATGAAAGAGACTATAACAGTTACAAAAATGTACTAGACATCATTTATGGAAATGAATATATGTCATTTAATTTAGAAATATGAGGAATCAAGGGTCAAAAGTGTTCCCTCTTAGGCTTGATCTCATGAATCTCAAAATAAGTTTTAATAAAAAAATAAAAACAACAAGAGCTAACCTTGTAACGATAAGGTAGAAAATGGTGAAATTAAATTATGTTTTGATTTAAATGATTTTAACATGGATTTACTCGAGGGTCACTATCTGTAGTGCCCGCTCCTCTCTGACACCTATTTTTGTTATGATCATGATTAGTTGTTTATTAGTGAGAAAGACAATGTTTTGATAGTTGTTGTCCTCTCAAAATTCCCTTCTCTGATGAAAGTAAAAATTCAAAATTTTGAGTTTAAGTGTTTTCTCTAATGTACCGAAGTCGTGAAATTGAGAAAAATCTATGTTTTGGGTCATTTTGTATGTATTTCGAGCCTGTCGGACATTTT
>CM034152.1:715825231-715854617 GCA_019776745.2 Taxus chinensis
TTTGGACCCGTCGGAACTTTCTGTCCCAAGTGTCCCAAACTTTTCGTGCGAGTTGTTCAATTTTCACCCGAACCGCCCAAGTCGCGTACTTCAGAACTTTTTGTCCCAAATGTCCCAGTCAAAAAGTGCAAGTTGTTCCATTTTCGGCCGAAACACCCAAACCGCGTACTTCGCTCTTTCATGTCCCAAATGTCCCTAGTCAGATTGTGCAAGTTGTTGCATTTTCGGCCGATTCGCCCGAACCGCATCCTTCGCGCGTTTTCGTCCCAAATGTCCCAAAATGCATTTGTGCGTCTTCTCCCTGTTTCGCCTGAATCGGCCGAGCCACGTGTTTCGCGCATTCGCGTCTCACATGTCCCAAGCGAACCAAATGCCATTCATACTTAGTTTTTCCCGATCTACCCGAATATGCTGTTTTTCAAACTGATAGATATGAATTTAATGCGCATTGATCCCCCCTTCTTGACCCTTGCAATTTGAAAACCTGCGCATGTGTCCCCTCCCTCTGAAATTCCTCTCCGAGTCTAGTTTGCGGTTCTGTCCTCCTAGTTGCTATCAATATGGAAGATCAAAGTTTTGGAGGAAGCTTTGGGAGAACTAAAGAACAGTTGGCAGAAGGACGAAGCTTTCAAGACGCTGGTCATACCAGCTTTCAAAGGATATTCACTGTCATCTTCAGGATGAAAATTCTGGTGTTTCCCTTTCCTTGCAAGAAATCAAAGCTCAGTTCAGAGCTTTTGTCAAAGATAATCTATTCAAGGAAAACTTAATCTCCAAAGAGAAAATGAAGGAAATCTGCTCTCTTCAATCTGCCATTGGGAAGCAAATAAAGATTATCATACTCATGTCGAGTTTGATAAAGAGATGGAGAAATGTCTTGGATTTTGGACCAACACGTCAGTCCCTCGTGGAAGAGACATAGCTGAGGCATTAAAGAAATTCAGGCAGCGGATTCTGAAGTCAGTGGGTCCCTCTCAATGACTGGCCACCTGTCTTCTTCCCCATTCTTTTCTCTTCTTCCCTTTTCTTTTCCATTTTCTTTGTAATAGGTTGAGGTACTGCAATTGGTGGTCCTTAACTATTCTTTAGTTAAAAGAAACGGTTACGAAGAGTAACTGAATTGTGAGCTATATAATGGCCTTCTTACGCCATTCTAAGAGGAGGAAGAACTTGGCATATTTTCTGAAAGTGTAAATAGATCATAGAGAAATCAATACAGAAGGATTTTCCATTCTTTGTCTATCTGATCCCTGTTATTCCTAAGCTTTCATTTATTTTCTTTGTGAAGATCATTTGTCTCAAGTTTATTAGTCTTGCCGATTGCATACTCTTCGACTTTGCAAGCATAGTGATCTTGTATAACCAAGAAGGAAATTTGTGTCCTTGATTAATGAGTCCGAAGGGTGTTATTTATAGAACTTTGTGTCTTTAAGTTTCATCTTATTCATACGATGCAAATGATCTTGTTTCGATTCATTGTAACTTCGCATACATAATGAATTACTCTGATTCTCTATAATTTTGCATGTTGCCTTTCTTCTCATTCTCATCTTCTCATTCCTCTGTCCTTTTGTACTTGAACATCCTCATTGAAAACCTTTCGTAATATCCAAGTTTAACCAGAAAATAATGTTTTGTACATTTGTAAATAAGTTCGTTTCTAAATAAGGGAACCTCTCCCATTAAAGAGGAGGGACTTCTTGTCCCCTGACTATTGCTCTTCTTAAAAGTCCTATTTGACGACCAACAAGTGCTACATCAATGGTGTAGTCTTACAATTGGGATTCATATATGGGAGATGCATTGGCACCTGATAATGGTGCCAAACATGACATGAGATTACTGTCAGTTGCCTCCACCCCTATCCATGCCTTGCACAAGGACATTATTGGAATCTTGGCTTTGTGCTTGGTTGGGGACAATGGCGGGGACAAGCTACTCTACTACTGGGCCCCCATTATTTAGAGTATAGAGTAACACGACTGTACATACACATGGGGTGTTGATATCTTGGGAGCCACATATCATGATATTTACAAG
Organism: Taxus chinensis; assembly: GCA_019776745.2. Taxonomy (NCBI): domain Eukaryota; kingdom Viridiplantae; phylum Streptophyta; class Pinopsida; order Cupressales; family Taxaceae; genus Taxus; species Taxus chinensis. Next base: position 715,827,272 of record CM034152.1, read on the forward strand.
GTTATACGACTACATGGAGAGGACCTTAGTCATCCTACATTAGTGATGTGCTGGGTCTATAAGCACATGGTCCCCTATCAAAGGGGTGTTGGGATAACCAATCGTGGGGCTATTAGAGTACTTAGATGGACAGTCATGGCCCCACTCAGAGAAAGACATCGTCCAATGGCCACCCTTACTAAAAATGACATGATTGGACAACCGTACTAGGATATGGTCAGATTGTGGGGTGACAAGAGGGTTACCATGGTCACTTGCAGTAGTACCCTTCAATTAATAGACTAGACTGGCAGGGTTGAGACTCACACTGTTACTAGAGTGCCGAAACACCTTGGGATGCCTTATGTTGACATCCTCCTAGTCATCCTAATAATTTACCATGGGGTTCAAGAGTCTAGAGTTGGCCCTAAGGGAAAGCTTGAGTAGACCATTTTTATACCTAGGGCCCCGATTGGTACACCGCAGGTTGCTCCAGATCCAGCTAGACCAGAGGTGATCCTTCAGATTGAGGCTTCTCCCACACATAGTAGGGAGGAGAAGGAGGAGGCTGATGTGGAGATAGATACCGAGGAGGGAGAGGAGGAGGAACATGAGGGGGGCGAGGATAGTGACACAAAGTGGAGAGTCAGCGGAGGGGCTTCTGCAACAACTAGAGTCGAGACTGAGGCTGAGACCTTGCATTTGGAGGAGCCTCTTCTACACAAGGGAAGAGGGGACAAGGAGTCAGTCTTTGGACGATGGGTGACCACAACAAAGGTTATAGTAGAAGAGGTTCCCATATCAGATTCTCCACCACCACCAGTGCTAGTAGACCCATCCTGGTAGCCAGGAGATCTAAGTAAACACTCTTCTCTCGACTCTTACTCTTTGGAATAGACTCGTTAGAATAATTTCTCACTATACTTTTTTTTGGTTTCCAAAACTTTCTAACTCATCATTGTTTTATTTTGTATTTTAACCACTATTGACGGTTAACGAGACTTTATTTTTCAGATCCTGTTTGACACCTTGCTACTTCCCATAGGGAAGACACAAGAGGAGCTGTTTGAAGATGCGAGGAAGCTGCAAATGACCGTATGCCATACTGATGTATTTGCACTAGTTTGGTGAGCCACAGAGGTTCTAACCACGATGAGGAATGATATTTCTACATACCAATTAGTTGAGAGGAGACAGACGTGAGACCATCCCCATAGTGAGCCTACCACTAACAGATCACTTTCCCCATCTTACGGTCACTCTCATCGATTAGAACATGGAAGCTCCCACTCATGCCATAGGATCCATAACAGGATTCCTCGTCATGCACGTTCATAGGCGTCTCGTGGATAAGTTACATGCCCTATTTATTTGGGAAATTTTGGGACACATACCAATTTTTATTTTGATTCATCTCATACATGAACGTTTTGACCACACTCGCAAGAGTGTGATGGCATTATATAAAAACTTGATTATTATAGATATATACATATATACATCTCTTTTTGGTTTGGCCATTCTTGTGTAAGAGTTGACTCAATGATGGTTTTCTTCACTCAAGTCTCTTAGATGCTTAGAATATCCAATGTTTTTATATGCTTTTATGGATGATGATGATGCAAATGTGTGATAGAATGATTTCTCTCTTTTTTCTTTTTGATATATATGATGCATATGGAGAAAAATTGTAATTTTATACTTTGGTTTTCAAATAATATTTATAACCTCTATTTTGCTAGAAAAATGTGATGAATATGATATGTTAAGAAAATGAAATCTCTCCTCTCCTAACTCCATGTAACTAGTAAGATGTGAGGACTCAACTGATGCAGAAGAATCTAACTCCTCCAAGTTACTATTAATGTTCTTAGGGGTCTAAAATAGTATAGGAATCAATTTCGGGTCATTTGGAGATGGTTTGAGTTGATTAGGCCTTGTAGAACATTTTCCCTCCAAAAAGTCTAATTCAAAATTTCAAATTTGTAACCTTGGGTGTATGGTGTCCTAGGTAGTCTAAATGGTCCTAGGTGTACTAAGGAGTCCTAAATGGGCCAGTAATGTAGATTAGAGGCTTACTAACCTAACTTGAATGCACTCAAATAAGTTAGTTAGGGTTTCCACAACTAAAGTGAGGTGTTGAGTTAGTAGTCTTAAGGGAAAATTAGGAGTGTAGGTATAAGAGGATATCTAAACCTAAGATTAGTGAACTATTCTGGGGATTCCATTCAAATGAAAAAAAAAAGTTTCATGGTGCACTTCAAGAGCACATTACATTTGTAAATATATGAAAATATACAATCTATGAATGTAATAATGTCATGAGAAATCTGGGGTAAGATTATTAATGAAAGATGAAGGCATGACATTGTCTTGTGTATGCATTTTGCACTCTGTGTCTGATGAATTACTTTATCCTAAGAATTATGATTGGATTCTAAAAGTTGCATGTTAGATGGAAAAGTAAGACTAAATTCTATGAAGAGCATTAATATTCCAGGGTTGTGTGAAAGATAATTGTGCCTGATGATAGGTTAAGAAACAGTTTGTTAGACAAAACTGTGAAATTTTGAATAAGCACATGTGAAATTCAATGACATTTAAATTGTAATGAAGAATTATTGATGTATTCCTGGATGTCTTATGAGTTGTGGGTTCTTGATATAGAAGGTGTAATCTCAAAGTCCTAAGACAAGACATCTTGTGAAGAGATCATGGACTAAACTAAGAACTGTGAAATAGGTTAATTTTGATCATCCTTGCATAGAATATAAGCGAAGTACAATTGTTTATATATGGTGATAGAATGAATTCAAGGAATTTTTCAAGTCTACAAGATATTAACCATAATATGATAGTTATTTTTCATATTGAATCCCTTTGTTGAAGACAATCAAAGTGAAGAAAACTATGTTTCCACGAGCTTTGGTAGATAGACTATGCATGCTGTCGTGGGCATAGGTTAGTTAGATCCTCAAGAAAGGAGTTTATGATGACATAATTGTGACTCTTTATATGCATACATTATTAAGGTGAATAAATGATTAAGCGGATTGATTCAGATCAGAGACCTAACTATTGTTAATCTATAGTTTTCCAAGGTTGTTCATGATTCCTTTGATAACAAAGGAGTTACAAAGTCTTCATGCTGGTCTATAGAAATTGGGTACATGAGGCTAGGGTTTCTAGAGGAATCTTGATTTGAAGAAACTAAATCCTTCACATGGACCTAATAAGACAATTGTAATATTTTTATGACAGGTGAGTTTATTACAAGATCCCCGGTTACAAGTAATTGGTGACCTTGTAAACCTTCTTGAACTACAAAGAAATATATACGATGATAGTGATTCCTCTCGGGCTCACTGTGAAGGTCTATTGCTCAGAGGCTCAGCTAGGGCTATGCTTTTTGAGGCTTTTCATCAAATCCTTTCAACTTGAAAGATTTCTAGATATCCTACCACGGACTCCTACCAAGATATTATAAAGAATTTATGAAGCTAAGGGTTCAAATTTTTTTATTTTTCTAACAATCTAAGACAAATAAAAAAAAGGTACAGTCCAGACCTAATTGAGAGGGGAATGTTTGCAAAGAAAGTTTGATTTTCTTTTATCAGTTGAAGCTTATCACCTGAAATCTTGTAGACACCTAGAGAATCCTGTCTCGGAAGGAAGTCCAAAACTCTAATTTTTGAGGCATTGATAACTTCCCAAGAATACACAGAGTAAAATTTTAAACTATGTTCCTAAGAAGACTATTTAAACAAGGGTTTGGAGACAAAGACACTAAAAGAAAGAATTCAGAAATAATTATGTTAAGCATTGAGGTTTGAACAATTTAAGAGAATTTCAAGGATGGTAAACATGCAACCTATGGGAGATGTTATTTGAATATCATGAGTAATGGATTGTAAGAAAAATGTGCACCCATGGAGAAACTCCAATGAAATTGGTACTTGCGGCCTATTGAGCATTCCTAAGATGCAAGTAAAGGAAAATATGGTCTAATAGATCTTTGCAAATAAATTTTATAGGTTGTCTTCAACACTTCTGGTAGTATGTAACCCGGGAATGAGTAGCTAGAATATTTGGTGAAGGAGCATAAAAAGGAGGAAATATGCATGCAATGGGGTAAATGAGCTCAAAGAAGAGTGAAGAAGGTAGATTTGAGTGAAGGAATAAGTGATGGAAGTTCTCTTGATAATGAGATTTATTATGAAGATGATTTTGGCATAGGTATGAGACACATTTTAGAGCCTTCCCAAGCTGATATATCCATGTATTTACAAACCATGTTAAGAGCAGCTTTATGAACATGAGTATGTTCTTCCACATACAGAGGGCTAGGTAAGTTTCATTGAATTGTGAGATTTAGTGATAGGTGTCTAACAGAATGTATTAATTGTAGTCTGAACTTTTTCTACACCATTAGTGGTATTCAAAGTGTGTTCAAAGGCATATTGGAAAGACAACCAAATAAACAAGATGATAATGATGGCACAAAGGTATACCCAAGAAATGTAAAATACAACTAGGAGGATTTGATGAGAGATTTGTTGGAGAAATTCAAGAAAATGAAGGACACAAATGGAGGGAAGGATGGAGTGCATTGGAGCATTTATTGTCAAAGGAAAGAGATGTCACTCTCTAGGGACCTAGTAGCAAAGAGGAGTATACAATCTATTGATATTGAAGAAATCGAGTATTCAAAAAAAAAAAAAAAAGAGGTATGTCTCAATTTGATGATGTATATGCAAAGTTTGATAACTATGCTAATGGTAGAGAAGTAAATTGTTCTAAGAAAAATGAAAAGAGGAAGATGGAAGAACCAAATCAGTGGTATGGGAGAAATAAGGTGATGAAGAATGAATCTCTCTTAATGAGGAGAGTTTTGATCAAACCTGAAGCCCAGAAAATAGATCTCAGTAAGAAAGGAACTTGTTTAGGATAAGGTGCAAGTCAGGAGGAAAAGTTTGCAATGTTATCATAGATGGAGGCAATACAGACAATGTGGTGTCAGAGTATATGGTGCAAAAGTTGGGATTGATAATATTTCAACATCCAAAGCCTTATTACATTGCATGGGTGCAACAGAAGCATCAAATTTAGGTGAGTGAACAATGTTTTGTTGATTTTCAGATTGAAAATATAGGGATACAGTTTTTATGTGACATTATGCCAATAGATGTTTGTCCATTTGTTGTTAGGGATGACCTTGGTAAGTTTGATAGACAATATAAACATGATGGTCAAGCTAATGTATATACAGTTTTCAAGAATGGGGTTTGGTTTAGTCTTACACCTTTGAGAGGTGAAGAAGACATGAATGATGGAAGTTGTCATGTTGATGTCTATGAAGAGGTATCTACAAAATGAAATGGAGTAGATTAAGGGGACTGTAAGAGTGGAAAAAGTGTCTCCTTATGAAGTATTTTCTAGATACATTTGATGAGTCATGGATGGGAGCAAGAAAACCTTCAAGAGAAGTGAAGGTTGAAATAGAGAAGAGTACTAATGAACTTGTGAAAGTGAATGAAGAAGGATAAGTGATGGATAAGAAAGAGAGAAATGAAGAAGAAAAGGGGAGTAAGCTAGTACAAGAACAATTATAAGGAATATCAAGCAAGAAGGAGGTTGAAAACATCAATGAAGATATTATTGCTTGTCAAATTGAAGTGATAGACAAGCTTAGTAAAATAACACAAAAAAGAGTGCTAAATGACCAAGAAAGAGGTCAAAAGGGAAGATATATAGTTAAAGAAAGTTATAAGGAGTTGAGAGAGAGAGAGAGAGAGAGAATACTCTCTTAAGAAGAATGAAATTTGTTATGGGTTGGATAAGGAGATGAAGGAGGTAAGTAAAGAAACTAAAAGTGAAAGATATAGAAAAATAATCCTTCAAGGTGAAAAAGTGAAAGAATAAGAACAAGGATCATACCAAGAGGTCTATATACCTTTAGTTTTTGAAAATAATCCATTTTTTCAGTGTGTGCATGCAGGTTTTCAAATTTCTACTCCAAGTGAGGTTTTGAAACAAAGAAGTACAAAGTTGAAAAACTAGAAATTGTAAAGAAATAATGGTTTAGAAAAGAATCAAAGATAGTAATAGAGGAAGTTTCAAAGGATAAGAGGCCTAAAAAGGACAAAAAATATTAGTCTAGGAATAAGAAAGAAGGTACTATGGGATCAAAAGGGAAAAGTAGTTGGAATAGCAATCAAAACATCAAAACAAATCACTCAAAGGGAGATAGCAAAAGAGGATAAAGATAAATACCTACAAGATCAATTGAACTTATCCAAATTGGAGATAATTTTAGAGGTCATGAGTGATATTTATAAGAGAATGAAGCCTAAAAATAAGACTATCATATCAAGGTGTATTACCTAAGTATGGTACAAGGTCAATTTTTGCATTGTTTGACATGAATTTCAAATTTCTATTGAATGAGAAGAAAAGGAGTTATAGGTGTGGATCAAGAGAACATGTACACCTATATGAGAGGTTAAATTAAAACCTTAGAACCAGGTATAAATAGTGAATGTTGAGCAAAATTTGAATTAGGTAGGAGAGGTCAGATTTCAGGTCAACTTGTGAAGAAAATGATGAACTCAAGGTGAAAATAAGGTCATAAAATTATAAATGGTGAACTCAAGGTGGAAAATAAGAGTAAATTGAATGAGTATGGGTATAAAATAGGATTCAACAGGAATAGAAGCCATTAGTGAAGTCAAACTCCTTGAAATTGGTGAAATAGAGTAAGGTTTCTTAAGACAAACAAAGAAGAATCATGAGGTAGAATGTCTACAATAGAGAATCATGAGATGATGATCAAATTAAAAGGATGGAGTATTTAAAAATAGAGGTGGAGGAACAAATTTTAACTCCTGAAACATCAAAATGAGAAAGTTATGGTGAAAATTCACTTTTTAGGATCCTAAAAGCCCTAAACTAGGGTTTTAAAGTAAATTTAGCATAAATTTTGTTTTTATGGATGAAAATTATTGAAATTTGAAGCATATGTTATGAGAATAGGATATATATCATATTTTAAAATTTTGAGGTGATATGATATTGTAGAACATGGAAAATGATGACAGTTTGAAAATAGGGTCTTAAGGGCCTAATAAGCAAGTGATTTCACAAGGGAAGTAGTATTTGTTCTTGGAGAGACTGGTTTTATAATTTTTTGAACAAGAATATTGAGTACCTAAAACCATCATCACATTCCTGAGATTAATTCTACAAATACAAAGTTGACATGATTCTAACTATGGCAAGAATAAGACAAGGTATGAGCAATTTTTGTTTATGGTAAGCAAGTGAGTGAAAATGGGCTTGTAACATCTTGAGAATATCCTTGAAAAGGATTTTTATAGTGTTGAATACATTCTAAGACAGTCAAGTGAATAATTCATGTTTCAAAGCTTCAAAAATATTTGATTGGTATGAGTAATTGACAAGAAAGGAGTCAAACTGATTTTTAACTAGATAAGTCAACAATGAATAGAGAAAGAAAGAGTTAATAATCCCATAGAAGAAAGTGGTAAGAATAATTTAAGGGTAGGCTAAAACTTATATTTTTTGAAAATAAAACCATGAAGAGAGGAAAATTATTAAAAATCCTGAAAGTAGAGAAGACAACAATGAGACCAAAATGAATCCAAGTAACCTTAATATGCAAGAAAAAAAATATGGGATAAGAAGTCAGTTACAGGTGAGTAAATTTGGAAAAAGGGAGAAAGTTCAAACAAGAAACAAATACAAGAAGGAAAAAGTACAAAGAAAGGAAAATTTGAAAGAAAGAATCATCCCCAGATAATCAAAAGGAAAAGAAAGAAAAGAAGATAAAAATGAGAGCAAGACTCAAGTTTGAGGAATGTAGATGTGCAAAGGACATTAAACAATTCCAAGAGGAAATATATACAACTAGAGAGATGCTGAGAATAAGTGGAAGTGAATTGAGGACAAAGAGATGGCAAGAATTGGTACATTTTGAGCAAGTAGCTCAAAAATTTCACCCTTGGGAGTATGATGCAGGAGCATCTAACTCCTCCAAGGGCCTATTAATGTTCTTAGGGGTCTAAAATAGTCTAGGAATCAATTTAGGGTCATTTGGAGGTGGTTTGAGTTGATTAGGCCTTGTAGAACATTTTCCCTCCAAAAAATCTAATTCAAAATTTCAAATTTGTAACCTTGGGTGTATAGAGTCCTAGGTAGTCTAAATGGTCCTAGGTGTACTAAGGGGTCCTAAATAGGTCACTAATGAAGGTTAGAGGCTTACTAACCTAGCTTGAGTGCACTCAACTAAGTTGGTTAGGGTTTTCATAACTAGAGTTAGAGGTGGTAAGGCATATTTAAGCCTCCTTTGTAACTATTCTAGCCATCATCTTGACGGTCTTTCAATTATGAAGAAATTCAAGAATATTAGAGGTGGAAATTTTGTGTGTATACAATTGGAAGTAATAATTTCATGGATTTTGTATTGAGATGATTAACGTCAATAAGGCATGTAATGAATTCAAAGTATTATGACTGGTAATGATTAATTTTCACTATTTTATTATTGAAAGTTGTAATTTTGTGGTTTAAACAAAGTATTTGTAACAATAAAGAGGGATCGTAACAAAGTGTTCCTGAGGATAGTCAGGAAACACATTCTAGAAAGACTGATATTATAACAAGCATATTGAATTCAAGCCTTTGTGAATGGAGTCATAATAATTTCCTAGTGTAATATTCGTTTTCAGTAAAGCTTACAAAAGAGGGAAGCATATTGATAGTTTGGAAACCTAAGGCATGTGAATTTTTATTCGATAAGGCAGAGTATAGGGAGAACAAGTTGTTAAGGAAAACAAATGAGTTAAGAAACTTGTCTGACAAGCTATCAACCATAAATGTGCTAGCACAAACCCCTGGGAAGATAATATAATTATGAAATTTTTTCCACAAGCTTTTATAGAAGATATATTGTCTTGAGCATCTTAGTTGGAGCACAACGAATGTTTATGATGAAATTTGTGTTGGAGATGCATAAATTAGTTTGAAGAATAAATATTCATATTTTTTCATCTCAGAGACCTAACTATTGTTAATCTTTGGTTTTCCAAGGTTGTTCATGATTCCTTTGATCACATCTAGTGACAATATTCATTCTAACCTGTAGAAATTGGTTTTGAGGCTAGGGTTTTTGGAGAGTCTTGATTTGAAGCAACTAAACATTTAGTTGAGTTAGAAACCTTTAAGATAGTTACACTAGGGCTTGAATTAGATGGTTACAAGTAACTATGACTAGTAAACCTTCCTGAATTCCGTGATAAATGTGACAGTGATAGTTAAGCTTGCGAATGTCTATTGCTAACCCTAAGTGGACTACTATTTGGTTAGAAAGGCTAGGAAATAATGATTCTAGGGGTTTCTACTCAACAAGGTAATCTAAATTCATTTAGAAAACAAGAAATGAGGGTATTAAAAGGTCAAGGTTTCATGTTAGTTTTATTTGATTTTAACAGGTAGGCTTTACTAGACTGTGCAGTATAAAATTACCTAGGAAGGAAGTAAAATCATCTTGAGGCTAGAGAAGTTTGAGTCCAAAGAGTAAACTTTGAAATTAGGATGTGGAGACCTTTTACTCAAGGATTTTGGAGGCCTAAAATATTGAAGCCATATAGATATTTCATAGAGGACAAAATTTTGTGACCAAATCTGAACATAGCCCTAAAGACCTAATTTTAATATCAAAATAGTGGATTTCAAAGATAAATTACAAAGAAGACTCCAATGAAATTCTACATACACATCTAAAGCCTTGAATGGGACTGGAAAATGGTTTTAGATTGTGCATAGAATCTATAAGTTTCTTCAACCTTGAATGAACTAGTGACAAGCTCCTTAAAGAGCATTAAAGACAATCTTGCAATAAAGTGATTTACTCAGACTACTTGACTGATTTGAATGGATTATATGATGGAAATTGCATAAAATGAGATCAAGAAGTGAATTATAGGTATTGTTGAAGTTCCCTAGTTGATATATCCATGATTTTCTTGATTTGAGGTGTAGAGGTAGAAAGAGAGAGAGAAAGAGCTAGTCTTGAGGACCAAAAAGGTCGTAATTAGAATTTAGTCGTTTCTAACACAATATATTGACTGAGTTTGAAATTTTTCCACATCATCAAAAATGAGAGCCATGAGGAACACAAGTTACATGTTTTCAATGAATGGAAATGGTGACGAGAAGACAAGAATTTGACAAGGATCCAATTAGGAACTTACAACTCAACCCTAAGCACGGTCAACTACCTAATCTAGAGTGTGATTTTCTTGCAAGTTTATCTAGACTTAGATTCGTGAATGGCCTCTTAATTGAAAAAATATGGTTTTAAGGGTTTAACTCTCTTGAAACTTACACATCTAATTCATTTTCTTGGGAATTTTAGGGTTGCAAAGAACTTTTTATTTACTAACTTATTTAATTATTTTAAGATACCCCCTACATCTTACCCCATGCTACTAGTAAGAAGCATGGGTTCATCAAAAAGGAAAATATATATGTGAGTAAGGGTACTTCCCTCCTTTCTCAACCTCACGCTACTAGTAGGAAGCATGGGCTCATCACCAAAGACTAGCAGGGAAAGAGAGTCTAGTATATTTGAAAAGAAGAGTTTTGTATTTATTGTTTGATATATATATATATATAAATTTTAATTTTGACTTATTCTTTTGGGAAGGAAAACTTTCCCCTAGCCTCAACCCCATGCAACCAGTAAGATGTGAGGGCTCACCACTGAAGGTCAAGATAGGTGAGCAAGAGCTCTAGGCGACATGTTTAGATTGATTTTATTATCAAAGATATTTTTTTGGAAAGATGTGACTTTAAGAAGCTTCTAAAACAGACTATGGGTAAAGAAACTTGAGCTAGAAAAAACTATGAGTAGAACTAAGTATGCAAGCCTTGGTAGGACCAATGTCAAAATTCTGTCTTGATTGCTGAAATGATGAAGATATTAGAACTATTTTATGATAACATTGTGAATATTTGAAGAGGAATGATTAGTTTTTTTTTTCCAACACTTGGAAGTTTTTAGAAGTTTTCTGAAAAATAAGTTTCGGTTTACAATGTTATAGTATGATAATGCAATATGGATATGCAACATGAATGAAATAATGTACAAGTGGAGATGTAAATGAATTATGTGTAAAAGTGTTTAAGGTGAAACAAATTAACCGATTCATTGAATTCCTCACCTTCAAGAGTACATAGGCAATATGCCCCATTATTAAAATCTTCTAACACTTGATATGGTCCTAACCATTTAGGCCTAATTTTTTTTCCTTCTCTAGTTTTCTTATCAATCTGGCTATCGAGTCTTAACACTAGATCCCCTACACGTATTTCACGCTCAAACCTTCTTGTCATACTGACGAAATATCATGTCAGCATAACGCTATGTGGTTGCTCATCTCTAAGCTGAGCTTCATTAAGGGTTTCTAGTTGGACCAACTGTGCCTCTTGATATGCATCTTCATTTTAAAATGCCTTGTAAAGATATGCGGAGGATAGGTAACTCTACCTCGAGCATTAGGACCATTTCAGATTTGAAGACTAATGAATAGGGGTTACCCCCATGGGCATTCTCACTGATGTCCTATAGGCCCACAAAGCCAGAAATAGCTTTAGTGCCAGTCACATTTTTTCTCCTTAACCATTTTAAGGAGGATGGACTTTAATGTATTATTTGTAGCCTGAACTTTTCCATTAGCCCGGGGGTAATATAAAGAGGCCCTGTGGTGAGATATCTTAAATTTTGCACACAATTCTCACAGTTTTTCATTTTTAAATGATGTGCCATTATCTGATATAGTCACATGTGGGACTCTATACATGCATATGATCTGATTCAAAATAAACTTGGTGATCGCAGATCTAGGTACGATAATAAGAGGCATGACCTCGACCCACTTAGTGAAATATTCGATGGACATGATGATGAAATTATGACCATCTGAGGAGGGAGAGAAATTCCCTATCAAGTCGAGCCCCCAGGTAGAGAAGGTCCAAGGTGTCACTATGGGTTATAGAGCCTGAGCAGGAATGTGTATCTTATGTGAGAATTCTTGACATTTCTGACACTTGAGAACATAATCTATAACTTCATACTCTAGGGTGGGAAAAAAATATTCTATAAGGTGAATTTTATGAGTCATTGCATGCCCCCCGAAGTGACCACCAAAAAATCTGCTATGGGCTTTGAAGAGTATTTTCTCCAATTCTTCTTCATAAACACACCTCAACAGCATACCATCAAAGGCTCTGTGATAGAGCACTTCTTCAACAATCATGTATTTGGTGGCTATGACACGTAGTATTCACCTTTGTTATGATGTTGATCCCTCAGGATATGACCAATCCACAATATGATTAACAATATATGTGTACCATGGAAATGCCACAATGGGAGGCTTTGTTTCTACATAAAATACGCACTCATCCAAAAAATCTAGGTCTACCAGATCTCATTAGTCTATAGGGTTATCTGCTAACCAATCAGCGATAATTTCTAGTTAATTTTGGTGAGATCAAACTCACCCATTATCGTGATGAAGTGACCAACTTTCTTCGATAAGGAACCCTGCATTAAGAAAGTTTGCAACTGATCAAATTTGAAAATTTCTCTAGTATCTTGGTTAAGCATATAATACCTTAACCTCTTGGTTGTAAAAAATAATTCCAGGCACTCATTCTCCGCTTGCATATACCATGTTTCATAATCGAGAAGAGTGTGGTTAATGAAGTATATGACGCACTCACGGTGATTGTCGTCCTCCTATGCCAACATGCATGATAATGAGACTTCAGTGGCTCACAAATATAGGATCAGAGGAAGGCCAACTTTGGATGGCATGAGTATAGGAGGTGACATAAGAAAGAGTTTTACTGATTCAAATACCTCATGAAAATCAGTTGTCCAGTCCTTGCTACACCCTTTCTTTAACAAATTATTGATTGGGTGAACAACACATGTCAAATCCGGGATAAACTTGTGGATTGCTCCAATTTTACCCTGGAATGATCTAATGCTCGACTCATCATTGGGTGGGGAAATTTCAAAGACTTCCAATTTTTTCACTAGATCAACATCAATTCCCTAAGATGAAATGATGTATCCTAGTAACTTGGCTTCAGTCACTCTAAACACGCATTTATCAAGATTTGGCATTACACCATATTTGATTAAGTGGGAAAGAATGACACAAAGCACTTCAAGATGATCAAATCATTTCTTCAAGTTCGCCAACAATTCATCAACGTATGATTCCATGATCTTATGAATAAGATCATGAAAAATGTATGTCGTTTCCTGTTGGTAAGTAGATCTAGAATTATTTAATCCAAAAGGCATGACCGTGTAACAAAGGTTCCCCAAGAAGTTATAAACGTATTCTTCATTTGATCTTCCTCAGAGATCCCTATCTGATTGTATCTTAAAAATCCATCTATAAGAGACAACAACTCATAATCAGTTGTTGCATCAATGATAACATAAATGGAGGGAAAGGGAAAATCATCTTTGGGATAGGCCTTGTTAATGTCCCTAAAATCAATGCAGATGCGTATCTTCCCATTCTTTTTTAGAACATGGACTATGTTTGAAACCCATATTCAATAGTTAGACACTTTAATAAATTCCACCTGAAGGAGTTTCATGACCTCCTCTTTAACCATTAAATCCACCTTGGGCTTCATGGGTCTTGGTTTCTTCTTTATGGGCTTGGCATTATACTTTGTGATGAGGTTATGAACCATCATGTCAAGAGAGATTCCAGTCATCTCCTTCTAACTAAAGGTTAATAATTTTGAATGCTCTTTAAGATCCTTCAAATGCACTTCCATCTTATTTGAAGTTAAATAAGAATCAAGATTCAATATTTTGGGATTCTCCTCTATCCCAATATTGATATCTATGATTCCTTCGATCAAAGAGGTGTTACCTCTTTAAACTCAGGTGGGGTGGGTGGTAGTCCCAACTCTTCTTCCTCTACCTCAAAGATCTCAAGACCTTTCGATGAGGAAGGATACATCATGTGATCTCCAAAGTAGGAGGAAGGGTGAGGTCTAAGAGAAAAACATCTCTTATGGTGTGTAGAATGAAGATTTGTATAAGCATTGAGGAATCTCAGGATTGCCTCATCATTCTCTACAACATCCATGGTGGTAGGCTCATTCTCATCCTCAAAATATGCTAAATTTGCATTGGTTGGCACTTTTCGAACCAAGGGTTCAGATCGAACTGAGACCGTAAACACGGTTTCCTTCAAATCCTCACTTGGAAGAAAGTGAGAGGAAGAACTGGCCATGGAATTGACCATTTAATTATGCTATTTAGGTATGGCTTATATAGAAATGAAGTCAAAACCATTACAAAGTTCTACTATGGTGAATTTGTAGAGTTGCAAGTGTTTAACTCTAATCTCATAGAATACATATACTTGGTAAGTAATAAGCTGGGAGCCACCTAAAACTCTAACGTTGTTGACACCCATCCTCTTGGCTATGATGAGAACAAGAAGAAGTTCCCCTTACTCTGCGGTATTATTTGTACATACAAAATTTAATCGAAAGGTAAAAGGCATGACCCTCCCCTCTGGAGAATTAAGGATCACCCCTACCCTAGCACTGAAGCAACACTTTGCACTGTCATAGTTGAGAGTCCACAAGTTATCGGGGAAGATAGAGGTTTGAATATTTTTAGAATCTTCTTCCTTAACTTATGAGACCTCAACCATGCAAACCTTTTCAAAGACACTAGATGGGAGAGAACCTATCCCAAGATCATGTCCCATGCCCAGAGAATCAAATGCAAGAAATATAGGCAAATCATTCTCCAAAAATTTGACGATCTCAGTTGTAGTTTTTGTTGATACCATTTCTACTACAACTACTTTGCTATCATAGACTTGTATCCCTTCAATTACCTTAGGATATTCTAAGTCATTTGCAGGAACTAGTTTAGATGTAGGCTTTGATATTTGGGGTTTGTTCAACTGGTTTTCTGAAATCTCAAACTCAGTATGAATCTCAGGTTTCTTCTTTAGGTTGGCCAAATAGATGTCAAATGTCTTCAGGTCACCTTGAGCTACGAAAATCTTACCCAGGTGAAAGAATCCAAACTCTTAGATCAACATGGAAGGGATTTTCTTCATTCTATGAATCCAAGGTTGACTGAGAATCATATTATGGTTGGTTTCCTGATCTATAATATAAAATTTAGTCAACACTATCTTTGGTCTGAGGGTAAGTGGAAGCACTATAGTCCCAATGGATGTTTCCTTAAGACTATCATAGCCTCTCGATGTATTTCACGTTGAAGAACAATTCATTTCTCCATAGGCTAGCTTCTGAAAAAATGAGAAAGGAACTATATTAATAATAGCCCCATCATCTATCATCACACACTTAACATAGTTGTTGTAGATCAAAACCTAAAGGTACAACATAGGATCGCCTCTTTATTCCAACTCAACATCCGTTAGCAACTTGCTAATGTCAAACAAAAACCCTGCATCCCTCTCATGCTACCTTGGATTTTAAACATAAAAGTCTATATGATTAACTTAAGCCTTCAGAGGAGGGGTGATGTGGATTAAATGGCCAAGGCCTAACACTTCTAACAAATCTACTCAGTGCATATAGGAATTATTCAAAAAATCCAAAAAGGAAATGTGAGAAAAGGTCTTGGTCAAGTCCATGATTAAATCATAGGCCCCTACTGGTTTAGAGCCAATGGTGCATCGTCTGACATCGAAGGATACACAAGAAGAGGTTGTGAGGAATAATCCCGAGTGCAGATTGTTTCATTAACCTTGGGTTTAGTTTCTAACTCCCCTAAGCCTATCATTATTGGTCTATTTCCGACCATCCAGAGGAGGTGCTGCTAGAGTGTTTTTGGACGTAGATGCTTCATGATCATTGTTTCCAACAGGAATCCCATTATTACTACCATGAGGTTTAAGTTTTTTTTGGGATGCATTGGAAGAGGGTCTCAATAAACCCCAAGAGGAGAATTATGAGGGGAAACAAGACCCATGTGAGTATACTACGTTGGCGCTGTGGGATTAGCCAAGAAAATCTCAATGAAGAGATGCCTTTAGTCCTTTAGAAGCCATTGTATAAATTTGTTGCAATCGCAACACGTACGAGCATCATGTCCTTAAACTTTAAGGAGACCAAATTATAGATCAGGATCGTAATAATAAGATATTTGATTATGGTTTTGTTGTTTTCCATAGTTCCTATTGTTGTTTTGTTGTTGGTTGTTATAATTGAAGTTATGAGGCCTTTAGCCTTAGTTTTGATATTGGTTTAGATATCTGCTTGGGTATTAAATCGGGCCTTAGGCCTGAACTTGCTAAGGTGGGGGAGGTCAACTTAACTCAACCAAATTAACAGGAGTGAAGTTGTTACTCCTTTGATTGTTTGTATTTACGTTGTTATTTCTATTATTTGTATTGCATGTGCTAATGACATTTAGTTTTTTGGTTTGATCAGTGACATCGTTTGTTGTAGCGACACAATTCTTATTAAGGAATTTAGGTCCTTGATTGTTATTGTTAGAACCATTTGGGTAATTGGAATTAGCTTGTGAGGGAAAGACATGTCTCCCATTCGAGCCATAGGTCTTTCGACCACTATCAATCACCTCTTGATCAATACAGAGGGTACCCTCTAAAACCTCCTCGTAGATCTTAAGAGGGAAAATTTTCACTTCCTCCTTGGTTTCTTGGTTGATATAATGAAGGAATAAGTCATAAATCTCCATTTGATCTAGGTTGGGATCACTAAAAAAAGAGTAGAGGACTTGCCACCACCTCTGAATGAAGTTGGTGGTGGATTCATTGTGCTCTTTCTTGATGTGGAGAAATTCCCTGATTCGTGTTTACAAGAGTTTGTTCATGTCAAAATCCTTTATAAATCTGAGACGATGATCCAAAAATCAAGGGGGTTTTGGAATTAAAGGATAGAGTAACAATTGTGCTAGATGAAAAATGAAAAGCTATCTCTGAGAAGTGATGTAAATGCTTAAAACTATCTCTAAGAAGAGATGTGTATAATTTTCTCAAAGATTGTGATTACAATAGCTACCTCCATGAGGAGATGTACCCTTCCCTTACGTGTTACATATTTTTATATACTATTTTTAGGAATACGAAAAGACACCTAGAAGAATGTGGAAGGTCACCAATCTTGAGGGATACGAGGTGGTTCATCTTCCGTGAGTTACATACGTGTCAATTTCAAGAATTTACTATTTTTAGATAACATTACAATAATTACATTTTTAGGAATTTAGATGTAGATTTCAGTGGTCAAAATTTTTTGAACAAATTTTGGCACCATTTCATCATATTCTATGCATTCTAAGCCTTTTGCTGAATTTTGAATGGAGTTGATTAGAGCTATGATGTAAAATTTATGGTTCTTGAAAGTTTCCTCACTATAATTTCCATCTTGGTCATTGTCTCGATTAGACAAGTTGCTTAAACAAATGAATTTAGGCTTCTGGTATCCTATAGTACTAGTTGAGAGAAATCCCCTTAAGGGTCTTAGGGAATATATTAACAAGAACTGCATCCCATGGTAGTATCTCTCTAATAGCGGTTGTATACACTTTAATGTGTGCATTCGTATCCCCCTCCCCTTTGAAATTTGTAAGGTATATTAATGGTCATGGAAGCATTATGCTTCATATGGTAAATTCTAGGGGCTCCTTGAGATATTTGGAGTATGTTCTCACCGCATACGACTCTACCATACACAACCCTTGATGGGGAGGTGGAAGTGGAAAAGGAAGTTGAAAAGGTGCAACATAAGAATTTGTGGGGGCGTAGAGCATCCCTTGAGGTTGGGCATATGAGCCAAGAAAAGAAAACATTCCCTCCTATGGTGATTTGGAATACATGTGTAGATATGGGGGAACATTATTTTGATACGGAGTAATAGGTACGAAACTAGGGAACATCACATTACCAGCTGGGATGGAATTTGAGAACACACTTCCAGTTGGTGCCTATGGAGGGTATCCGCATGAAGTGTGAGTCGGCATACCTAATGTGCCTGATCCAGCAAGGAGGTCTCCAGGTATAGAAACACCCATGTAGACTGGAGGAGGAAGTGTTCGTGTAGAAGGCACATAACCAATGTTATGAACATGTTGGGGGGCCTTGCCTTTCCTGGAAACAAATGGAGTACATGGAGGCTAGGAAATATCTAATTCCATAACTCTATCCACCAACATATAAATCACATCGCCCAAAGATGGTGTTGCATTTGACTTAGGCATGTTTTGAGTCTTGTTAGGGGGAAAAGGCATGTGATTTCCTGCTATAAATTGATCTTTGGGAGTCCACCCCTCTTTGGGTATATTTTCCATTGTAAGGGAGAGGGAGGAACGTTGTTCTAAATAATAACATTAGTGTATCCTTGCATCCTTTCCAAGGACCAGTCTATTGCATTAAAATTATCATCGCTTCAAGTGAGGCATGTCACGAGTTCATCATTAGATGAGAGGAAGGAAGAGAAAGCATCAAACTACATGTTAATTTGGGGCCTTGACAAGACCTGAGGATAGAAGCCCTGTTCTATAGTGAATGTCATGTTTTTTGAGTTGGGGAAATCTGGTTGATCAATCTCCTCAATCCTAACCAATGAGCCATTTTTGGCACTTTGAGGAGGAGAAGTGTGAGGTGAAGTTAAGTTATATGAATAATTATCATCCCACTCTGATAATGAGGGCAGATTTTGCATACCCATATGGTAATAATATGATTCAAGACCTAAGATGAGTTTTCCATATTCGAGGGGTGTATAAACACCCGTGGAATAATGGGAGAGGAGAAGGATGAATGAAATAAGGAAAAAAAGGATCTAGTCCTTCACATTGGGTTCACTAATTGTGTACGTATTAAAATCAACACGTGATATTAAGCGCATGTGACCTCCCGCAGTCGTGCCGAGACATCCGTAACGGGATGGATAAATGGTTATTTAGTGGTTAAATAAGGCGAATAGGAAGGATACGTGAAAGTGGTAAAACTGGCTAACAAGTGATCAAGGAAATCTAATGTCTTCTACGAGCACTATAGAGATCTACTCGTCTAAGGAAATGAAGGATTCTCTAACTTGGGTGGGGGAAATGGAAAAATTGAGGAGAATGGACACATGAAGAAGTCTGTCACTATCACTATCACCAAAAACTCTCCAAACCTGCCGAGGAATGCATGGAAAATATCACGGGTTTGCCTTGTATAAGCCTCCAGATAAGGTCATGGAGGTGTGAGAGGAATGGTGTGGGTGGGACGAATGAATGAATCTTGGGATCTAATTACGACCAGGTTGACGTGTCCAGAACTTGTAAGAACTATTGGCTTCAATGTTCAAGGCCTTAAACCGTGCAATGATAATGGGTGGTTACAGGGTGGTTTGGAAAATGAGAATCTAAAGGCTTTTATCAACGTCTACCAATAACGGAGCTAGGTTTGGTTGTGGCATTATCGGATCACACATGTAATATTTGGGTTTCCTAGGACCTTGTATGGATCACAAAGTATTTGTCTGGGGCAAGGTTGATGTTCAAACCTATGCTAAATAAGAACATGTGGGGAATTGGATTATTATTGGTCTAATTAGTGTATGTGCCTAATTAATAAATGAAATCAAGAAAAAAAAAAAAAACAAGGACATAAATCTATCTATTTGTTTTTGTTTTTTCCAATGATTTTGAATAAAATGAAATAAAACAAATAAAGAACTAATTAATCTAATGTTTTTTTCATTTTTTATTTTTACTAGAAAACAAAAGAAATACCCACCGAAAATTAAACTTATTCTAATTAATTGAAATTGCTTCTACACTAAAACTAATAAAACTAAACAAGCAAACAACATGATGTGGCAATTTCCCTATGTAGAGTCGATCTAATCTATTCTAATAAAATAGAACTTTTCCAATTTGTACTTGTGGATATACAACTCCCTCTGTTCTTACCTCAAATTCATGGGAAGAAAGAAAAGCTTCTCAGAAGCAATTCTTCCACTGAAAAACTTCCCTGGTTGAAATAGTAGGATCTATGGAAGCTTACAAAAATGAAGGGAAATTACAACTAACACTAAACAAATGTAGGAGTATTTTCAAGACAAACTTCCCATGCAAATCCACATGGATAGGTAGTGAAGCAACTTTCAACAAAAGATTTGTGTAAATGAAGAAAAGCTACAATAATTGTATTCCTTTGAATTAATATATTCTAACAGATTATGCAATAAGATTTACTTGAACAAAGAAAACATTAAGAATCCAAATGCATCCCCAACTTGGAAGTGTATGATTGTGAAAAATCCAACGCTGGTTTTTCTTTATTGTTCCCTCAGCTTATTTTCTAGTTTGGTGTTCAAACGAGTCTAGGGAACTGTGTTGGCTTGTGTGGAAGAAATGATGAAGAAGTGTTGGAGATGGAATGGCTTGCAAGCAATTTGGTGGCAATGTAGGAAAGAGAATAACAAGGAAATAGAACTGAGCCTGCTTGTGTATTTCTTGGTAGGATTATGAGAAACATAACAATGTAATTCAAAATAATAATCTCCAATGAATGCTCTGAGAAGAAGTTTGGATCTTATAGAAAAATGGTAGGGAAATGGTTTAAGACATTTGGCAGCTAAGGAATGCCACATCACTCAAAGAAGGGGAAATTAACTCATAATTAATAGTAAGAAGGGAAGGAGAAGTTTGTGTGCATCTAAAAAGCCCAAGAATAGCCAATTTGATCAAGAAATGTGCGCTAAACTGTAATATCCCTTATGGGATACTACTTAAAAATGCAAAAAATAATGAAAATTTGCAGCCAAATAAAATACTGATTTATGCAGATTTTTAAAGTAAGGACATCAAACTAAATAAAATCAATATCTTTTAAAACATCCACTCGAATTACTTGAAAATTTAAAGAGAGCCCGATATTATTATAGAGGACATAATAAACTATTTTTGGAATTTTACACAAATTAAAATGCTGCCAGAAAAAGCACAGCATGCCCTAGACAACTGTAAAAATTTAGAGGTTCTTAACTCTCCAAATAAAAGAGCAAAAATTAAGAGTCTTTGGAAATAACAATAACAGGTATAGGAAATGACATTTCAACCTTTAGATCTAAAAGGGACCAACTGGAAAACCCTCCAAATAAAGGCTGCAAGTTGCCTCGCTTGGAAAGGGGTTGGAAACTAATGGGGGCACATTCAAAGTGATGATAATCCCAGCCCAAATGGCTGCCATAAATATGATCTAGAACCCTTTGATTGTCTTCCCCAAATGCCCCCAAAACCCTCAAATTCCTTCCTCTGAAACCTCTGATAATTTCTTTGTAACACAGCCCAAAAGGTGGCTCCAAAATGAAAGACTAGGGTAGATCTCTCACTACCGAAGAATGCCCTGCTAGCTAGGGACAAGTCTATCACCACCGAAGCTAGGGTCCTTGTGGGATTTCACTCCACAAGCTGTAGATGTGCAAACAACAGTTGCATGTGAAGGGTCAATAAAATGTATGCCAAAAAGTTCCTTTTCCTTTCTTCCCCAGCTCCTTATATACTTCTCCAAGGAAAAAGAGCCCCAATAGACCCTAGACACATTTCTTTGCACGGAGGGGCCGATAAAATAAAAGTAACTAAAGTTAATTTTTCTTGTTTAAGTCGCCATGGTCCAAAGTGACCCCCAAATGCCAAACATGAATATGAGTACCATGCGGCCCCTTCTCAATAGCCCCCAGTGTCCACATCCCCTTGGGTATGACCCAACTTGGACTTGACTTGACCCTTAGTCCTTTGGCATAGAAAAGAGGACATTATAGTCCTCCCTTCCTGAGAAATTATTGACCCCAAGCATTATCTTGTCATGCTGCAGAGGTTGAATACCACGCCGTAATTTTCTCCACCTCGTCCTGCAGTCAACTGATGATCGGTGTGATGGGAAGTAACGAGGACACCCCATGTAGTGATCATGCTCTCCATACCATGTAGAGAATAATGTTGCTCCTAAAGTAGTATGATGCCCACACCGACTCTTCCCTGGTACCCACACCAAAATTTCCAATCTGTCCAATCCCTACCAATGGAAGGCTATCATCATGTGATCAATCACTACCTCTCCAGTTGATTCCTGGGTATGAAAGTTCACTATGAATCCCGTAGAATCCCCTAAATCCACATGTGAAACAACCTGTATATGCACAAATGGTTATAACTCTCCCACATGACCTGCACTCGTGTGAGAGCAAGGCTCCTCATAATGTATCTCAATGTGTCCCGTGGAGGAAAAGTCCCAAGACTCCAATAGACAGTCGACCGGAAATATCGGCTCCACATAGTCCACCTCCTGCACTGAATGTGAACCTACTGAATAACCATGAGTCAATTTTGTCTCTCCATTGAATAACACATGGGTGAAGTGCTCACTGGGCATAGAAGTAGTAAAATACATAGGAGTGTTAT
The DNA here is from genome assembly GCA_019776745.2 of Taxus chinensis. NCBI lineage: Eukaryota > Viridiplantae > Streptophyta > Pinopsida > Cupressales > Taxaceae > Taxus > Taxus chinensis. The sequence continues at coordinate 715,849,785 of CM034152.1, forward strand.
CTAATGTCGATTCAAAAAATGATGAACCTGTAGGCTTTGACTTGTCACAATGACAAACCGTATATGCCTGTATAAATTTGGGGATATACTCCCTCAACCTATGCCATATGAACCTCTCTGACATGAACCTATAGGTCTCATCGAAGCTCAAATGCTCAATCATGGAATGACAATGCACATGTCGCAATATCTCCATCTTCAACCATGAATCTGACACAAGGCTCAATCTTCCCTGATAGAAGATCATCTCATCCTCAAATCTATAGCTGTCATCCTATATGTGACCATCCAAAATCTGACAAGTGTGTCAGTTATTAGAGTACTCAAAAAGCAAATGAGGTCTCCAGTCTACTGAAACTTTAGATAACCAACATTATGATAAACTCGGATGATCTGAACCTATAATCCCAATCTCAGTAACAGTCTCATGTGCAACATTACTGGCCACACCCACATCCATCATACTTCACATTGATCCACAATAATAAAACTCCTCACCATGCCAGATCATCCTCTCCATCCCCTCAGCTGTAACCACCCTTGGTGCTCCTGCAGACACTCCCCTCAAAATCACATTCCCACCCTCTGACTTAAACTTCAGCTCTATCGTCTAAAATTTAGTCCAAAACTCACCAAGAAAGTGAAGGCACTGCACTCCCAACACTATGTTGGTCACTCCCATACCAAAAATGTGGAAATCATTGGTAACTATATAGTTACCCATCGTGATGCTCACTTGGGGAACCCACCGTGTGCACCTCAAAGACTCTCCATTGGCTACAACCCCGTTGAAGCCCTCAAAATCCTCTTTCTGTAATCCTCGCCTCTCAACCAATGAGGCATCAATACAGTTGTGTGTTTCCCTACTATCAATGAGTACCCCAACTCGTTGACCCTGCATAAATCCTCTAATCCTGAATTCCTTGTACATTAGAGTACTAGACAATGTGGCTATAATCTCCCGAGGAAAATTCTCCTCCTCCTGCCCTGCATCAACACTATCCAATGCAACCCCATCTCCATCATCCATCTCATGAGTATCGAACTCCTCACCTTTGTCACCCTCACTCTCCTCGAAGACGCCAATGAATTGGGTCTTCCCTCTACCTCTGTAATCATGCCCTGGAACCCAAGGTATGTGGCAATCGAAACATAGTTTCTTTCACCTCAGCTCATCTCTATCCTCTCAAGAAATGATTTGATTCTTAGCCACCTCTTGCCTTGGTGGAGGCTCCCTCTGCTAAAGTTCATCTAATCCAGTTGGAGGTTCCATTTGATGAGCGTGAGGTGGAGCCCTTGGCTTTGGAGTGGATAACTCCAAGTCCAGAGCTTTCTTAATAGCCTCGTGCAAAGAAGAAGGCTCAAATGCCTTTACAAACCCAACGAGAGAATCTGTCAAACCTGTTGTGAATAGTGAAATCAACCTCATCTTTGTGACATCATGTACCATTGATTGATAATCTCTGAATATCTATGATATACTGATTCAGGGGACTGGTTTGTCTCAAACGAGTCAACTCCTTGAAATACCTATTAGGGTCCCTCCTATCAAATCTGCTCCCCAGTCTTTGCGCAAACTCTGTATAAGTAGTAATCTGTATGTGTCCCTGTGTAACTGACCCATGATGCCACCAATCATGAGTGTCTCCCTTGAGATGTAATATTACAAACTTAATTACATCTTCCTCGTGCATAGGGTTCAAGTCAGAGTATGTCTTCAACTTCTGAGCCCAAGAATGTGTAGTACACTTCTTAGAACCACCGTAGTGTGGAATGGAAATATGTCCCAATCTCCTCTATAACTCTGGTACATGTATCTGATGATCTCTCTTGGGTCTACTGCCAATCTTCATTTTGAAATATTCATGGTATGGAATGTTGTTGCTAAGGCCCTCACTCAAGGTCTGGTACCTCTCCTAACGAGACTCCTCATCCAAAATATCCACTGGCTGTTGTACCTGTGAAACTCTTGGATCCTTCAAGAAAGAAGGTTTGTGAAGCCCCAAAGGCCTGATAGAAAAATGGGGAGGCTGACTACCCTGAATGTCCACTCTCACCTCTTTGACCATGTTGTCCGATATTGCTATTTTCTCCTCTCATTATTACTGATGTTATCCACAATCCAATAGGCTGAAGATGATTAAAGAAAATTCTCTTACCCTTTTTAGCAATCAGAAAACCAATGTTAGTACCTTGAGATTTACTCTCCCTTCTTGCACCGGAGTATATAATGAAGAAATTATACTTTCCAACACTTGTAATCCCAAAAGACACATTTGAATTCCTTCATTTTCTTATGAAATCAGTCACAGAGTTTTCAAAATTAGAATTTATATTTTTGGATAATTGCCACCTATTACCAGGATCCCATACCTTATAATGCTCGTGAACCCTTGTATCATGTAAGGTCTTCCATCTTTTCTTCTCTTGTATCTCCTCATAAAGAATATCATCACTCTTTGTCTTCATGATGAATTGACTTTGATGTACCAAATTCTTAGCATTCTTATCGATAATAGGATGAATACCATCATGATAAAATTGTTTTAATGATGTAGGATGAAGATGATGAAATAAATTTGTGCTACTAATAACCGCCTTATAAATACTATCATCAAAAGGTTCACCTCCTATTACTGATTTAGAAACCTCTAAAACCCCATCCCTTGGAGTATCCTCGTCAAGCTTGGTCTCCAAAATGACTTGAATTTTCTACCACAAATCTTGAGCCTTCTGGTCTACAATGGGTTTAAATTATTCATAAATCATCTTATCATGAGTTGTTAGTTTGGAAATTGCAACAACGTGCAATTCCACACAAGTGTCTATGTGAGGCTCCTCCTCATGTGCAAGTTGCTCTATACAGATTTTTTTCGTGGGTGTAGTTTGTCTTGCATCATTTTCCCACATCTTACCCTTGAACTCTTGTAGGTGTTGTCTTGCTTGAATGGCTATCAATCTAGCAACTATAGTTTTTATATTCCATTCCTCACACCATTTTAGAGTTTCCATTAAATCCTTCTTATCTTGCATATACAAAGTTCTTCTCCTGAGACTGGAATAATTTCTCTAACAAGCAACGTTTGCACTAATGCAATTATTTTTCTCAATGGAAATCATATCTTTTTCTCTAGAAGCTTCTTCTTCTTCAAATGAGTTATGTTTATAATTCAGGTACCGGTCATATGATGATCTCACTTGGGCTTGTTCCCAATATTCATCATGCAATAATCTAGAAATGACATATTATCTCTGAAACCCCTACTCAAAGATTGGTATTTCCTCCAACAAGAATCCTCAGTCAATCACCTACTATTGACAACCCTTTATCACTGTTCTCACCATGTTCCTTATTGTCCCTAGATTTGCTTTGATTCACATTCTGAGTGAGCTAGCTCAAATAAAGGTTAGGGGATTCCTGTTGTTTCACCATGTTGGTGAACATTTCCTTCATAAAACCCACATTGAGATGTTTCCAAACTACCATATTTAATCCACACATGCTGGAGGAACATCAGCTCTGATACCACTAAAATATCCCTTAGTGGGATACCACTTAAAAATGCACAAAATATATGAAAATTTGCAGCTAAGTAAAATATTGATTTATGTAGATTTTTACAGTAAGGACAACAAACTAAATAAAATAAATATCTCCCAAGATATCCACTCAAATTACTTGAAAATTTAAAGAGAGCTTGATATTATTATAGAGGACATAATAAAACTATTTTTGGAGTTTTACAAAAATTACAACTACTGCCATAAAAAGCACAACGTGCCCTAGACAGCTGGAAAACTTCGGAGGTTCTGTTACTCTCTAAATATAAGAGACAAAAATTAAGAGTCTTTAGAAATAACAATAACAAGTATAGGAAATGACATTTCAACTGTTAGATCTGAAAGGTACCAACTGGAAAACCCTCCAAATAAAGGCTGCAAGTTACCTCACTTGGAATGGGGTCGTAAAATGATGGAGACACACTTCAACGTGCTGACCATCGCCTAGCCCAAATGGCTGTCATGAATCTGATCTAGAGCCCCTCTAATTATCTTCCACAAATGCCTCCAAAACCCTTAAAATCCTTCCTTTGAAACCTCTGATAATGTCTCTGTACCACACAGACCTTGAAAGTGGCTCCAAAATTACAGATTAGGGTAGATCTCTCACTACCAAAGAATGCCCTGCTAGCTAGGGATGAGTCTCTCACCCCCAAAGCTAGGGTCCCTATGGGATTTGACTCCACAAGGTTTTAGATGCGCAAGCAGTAGCTGCACGTGAAGGAGGCAATAACATGTAAGTGACAAAAATTTCCCCTTTTCCTTTCTCCCCCAGCTCCTTATATACTTCCTCTAAGGCAAAAGAGTCCCAATAGACCCTAGACACATTTCTTTCCATGGAGGGGCCAATAAAATAAAATTAACCAAAGTTACTTTTTCTTGTTTAGGTTGTCATGGTCCAAAGTGACCCCCGAATGCCAAACATGAATATTAGTACCATGTGGCCCCCTTCTCAATGGCCCCCAGCATCCTCAAGCCCTTGGGTATGACCCGGCTTGGACTCGACTTGACCCTTATGACTTTGGCATAGAAAAGGGGACTTTACATAAAAATGAGTTGGAAGAACGTAACACGTGTTAAAAACCACACTAAAAAGTCTCAGGAAAAAGTGCATGAAAAATTCAGTATATGCAGACAAGTGGTTATGCAACTGCCACTCATGGAAGACCGGTGGTTACGTAACCATCAAGGTGGTTGCATACCTTCTAGCGTGATTCCGTAACTTAAAGCAAAAAATCCAAGGAAACGCTGTGAAAGAGATAAAGAACGAGG